>JADRCD010202633.1:27923-41070 GCA_019843815.1 Montemys delectorum | reverse complement strand
CTCTCTCTCTCTCTCTCTCTCAGTCTCTCTCTCTCTCCCCCCCCCCCCAGGGTTTCTCTGTGTAGCTCTGGCTGTCCTGGAACTCTCTTTGTAGACCAGGCTGGCCTTGAACTCGGAACTCTGGGATTAAAGCTGTGCACCACCGCTGCCTGGCTTGACATCTGTTCATTTGTACATCATGTCTGCTCTGCTTCATTGGTGGTTGCAAATGTTAAGGAAGTTGTGGGGAGAGAAAATATTATATAACCATGGCGTGTCATTTAGCTACAGAGGCAAGCCAGAACCTACTCCGACTCCACACTAATCCCAGCACAGAGAATATAAAGAACTCATGTTGCCCCTAACTACAAAGAACTAAAAAATACAGGATAAATGGAAAGATAACAGCGGCCAAAGCTGAGTGGGGAGCTGAAAACATGACTGAAGAAGCCCGGAGTCCCCACAGGGGGCTGTCAAGGAAGGCTTCCCCAAGGAAGTGACCAGGAGCATGGGTTTTAAAGGTTGCATAACAGTTTTCCTTGTAAGAGAAAAGGAATAAGCCAGCAAAAGTGGTGTCTCCAGGGAACCTACTGAGAACTGGGTGGTGTCACAAGGCCAAAGCATGGAACACTGTGAATGGTAGCGGAGGATTGGAGCATGGTTTTACTTTTCTTTCCCTTCCTTCCTTCCTTCCTTCCTTCCTTCCTTCCTTCCTTCCTTCTTTTCTTTTTCTTTCTTTCTTCCTTCCTTCCTTCCTTCCTTTCTTTTCATCCTTCCTTCCTCTCTTTCTTCCTCTCTTTCATCCTCCCTTCCTCCCTTTCTTTCTTTCTTTCTTTCTTTCTTTCTTTCTTTCTTTCTTTCTTCCTTCCTTCCTTCCTTCCTTTCTTTTTTCCTCTTCTTTCTTTGTGTAGCTGTTGTTCTTTTTACCAAGACAGGGGTTCTCTGTGCAGCTCTGGTTGTTTTAGAACTCCATCTGTAGACCAGGCTGGCCTTGAACACAAGACCTGCCTCTGCCTCCCAAGGTTTGGCATTAGTATGTGCCACTACCACCCGGCTGGAGGGTGGCTTTTCAAGACAGCTTAGACCTAGGAGAAAACCTGATGAACTTGTAGTTGCTACTACCTTCTGACCCCATTGGCAACTTATTCCTGCCCTGGTTTGTGTGATTTATTGACATGTCATGGAGAAGTGTCTCTGCATAGTGGCCGGTAGCTCTGGTGTTCGGCAGGGAACCCTGGAGACCCAGATTGCAAGGGATTTTTTTTTTTCAGATGCTTTGAGAGATTTTGTGGAGTTCCAGGGGCTGGCAGGGGTTGCCCGGGTGGGCGTCTCTGGGCTCAGCCCAGAGCCAGAGGACAGGGAATAAGAGTGTGCAGCGTCCCGAGTGGGAATGGCTGCAATGTTCAAATTCCAGCTGAGGGGGCAGGACAGGCTTCTCTTTGTTCCTCCCCCACTGTTCTCCTGCCCAAGCTCAGAGGCTGGAAGAGGCCAAAAGAGCAGCTTAGAGGGAAGGGAGGGACTCTCCTAGAAACGTGGCCGCCAGGAGTCCAGCATGGGCATGGTGGTGCACACCTTTGATCCCAGTACTCAGGAGGCAGAGGCAGGCGGATTTCTGAATCAGAGGAAGTGAGTTCCAGGACAACCAGGGCTACATAGAGGAACCTTGTCTGGAGAACCACAACAAAGAAACGAAGGAACAATAGCCAGGAAATACTCCATAGGTGAAATACTTGCTGTATGAGCATGAGTTGGCTTTCCAACATCCACATAGAAGTCAAGTATACCTGTACTGTCCATACAAGGTGGGCAGAGATGGGAGGTTGCCTGGAGTTCACTGGGCAGGCGCCCTGGCTAAATCAATGAACTCCACGTTCATTAAGAGACTCTCTCAGAAAACAAGAGGGAGCATGAAGAAGATGCCCAGCATTGACTTCTGACCTCTCTATGCAGGCAGATAACCATGTATGCACAACATACACATATGTGCACATACATGAACAGGTACACGTGGTGGCCACAGTCCCGGTTAACAATCTTTCCGGAGGACTTAGGTAGGCAAGCCTTCTCCCTCTCACCCATTAGAAATTGAAGTATGGAGATCTGAGAGCCCATGCCTTTACTGTGTGACTGTGGGAAATCCACTTCCCTTTCTGGTTTTGTGGTTTTGAGTAGCTTCCCACAGGTTCATGGGAGTCGAAAGAAACCACGGGGGTAAATAGACAAGAAAATAGAAATTCCAAAGCTGCAACGGTGTGTGTGCAAACATGTGTGTAATGTGTAAGTGTGTATGTGTATGCTTGTGTGTGTGTGTGCATGTGTGCTTGCATGTGTGTGTGTATGTGTGTGTTTGTAGGTCTGTGTGTTTATGGCTGAATTCAGTGTCTTCCACTTGTTAGGCACACCATCTACTACCAAGCTAACTACCTCCAGGGTCATCAGTTTTCATGGCTCCCATGGAGTGAGTGCAGTGTACAGTACCAGCACTGGGCAAGACTTAGAAGCTCCCTAAGGTCACTCTCACAGCAGCCTGAAAATGTGTCCACACCACTGCTTATCAAACAGTACTGCCTCCTCAGCTCCCAGTGTGCCATAGAAGTTTACCTTCCTACCTTCTTGTAATGGATGGCTCATCCAGCTAGTTCTGGCCAACCAGGGCTAATTAGGTCAAAGCCGTCAGTGGCTGGCAAGGGGATTCATTAATCTATAGTTTGTTACAATCCCTGGCAATGACCTAGAGGGTCCTAGAGTGAGGGTGACGTGGGATGTAGTTAGTTCACAGTGTCGTGGACAGGAGGGATGAATGAGAAACTAGTCGTTGGTGTCATAGCCCCCAGGGTTTTGGAATAGTTTGTCACCTAGGCTATCTAAGCCAACCCCTGTTATGGAACAACGCAGGGCTCAGAAAGACAAAGGGATGTTGAAATTCATGTGGCTGCAGAACACACAAGTTTGAGAGGTATCATAGCACAAACTCAGGGAGGTCACCATAAAGACTGGCGTGGAGGTGTCTGTCTTTGGAGGATGCTTGTCAACAGCTCAGTCTTTGGTGGGAAAGTGTACAGATGCACATTATCATTTTGGCCACTAGAGGGCAGCTGGACCCAAGTTTGTAATTGGTGATGGTGGCGGGGGCAGTGAACTCTGCTCAGCCCCACATTCTAAAACTGTGGGTGGCCACTAGAAACTAAAATGTGGGAGCAGAGAAAACTGGGCAACAGCAAAAGGTTTCTGAATTCACAACAACCCAAAATTATCAAACTCGAAATGAATCTGTTTCTGCCAATTCTTGTGTGTTGGAATTGAGCATTTGATGTGCACCCTTTGACCTTCCCATGCCATACACTACTGATGAATGCCATCTAAAAGCTCGCAGAGGCTATGGTACCTTGTAAACTGCAGTGTCTTTGCTGCTAATATAGAAACAAAACGGTTTAGCGATGGAGAACCAACTCAGCGTTTTCCTACCCTTGCTCCTTATTGGCTAAGTAGAAACTTAGCTCGGTCCATAGCTGTGCATACACCAGGTGTGGCAGAGCTCGCCCGTGATCCCAGCCACCATTACGGGAGGCCCGAGGACCGTGTTCAAAGTCATTCTTGGAGGTTTAGGGCCAACTTGGCACATGTGAGAGTCCATGTAAAACAAAAACAGCTGCTTCAGTTGCTGCCTGGAGTTTCAGAAGAAGATCAAGCGAACTCTGACTCGGGAGTAGGGAAACCTATCTCTAACAATTTTTGAACATATGCCTGCTGTTATCATTTTGATTTATGAAAAATGGCGCTCTCAGCATTGCCATTTATAAAGTCAAAATATCCATGAGTTCTAAAAACCACTGAAGATATTTTACATTCCACCATAGCAGGTGAACAGCTAAGATTTAGTTACGTAAAACCAAATGAGCATCTCTATCTCATTAGTATGCAAATTTGCCTTCGTCTTTAACAAATGGTAAAATTTTATGTGTACCAAAGAATTATTTTAAAATAAATTTCTTTTTCAAGTTAATGTTATCTATTTGGTGTTTTGTTTTGCTGTTTCTGTGGCTCTGGGGACTGAACTCAAGAGTTTTATGCAGGCTAGCTGAGAGCTCTGTCACTATACCAATCCCCAGGTGAAATGAATCAATTCCTTTGGATTATTATCAGTAAGTACTCGGTTTATAGAACGGTATTGTATATCTGTATACATGATGTTGAGTACAAATGCCTTGGTGACAGAGGCTGCAGAGGGACAAGAAGCTTGCTCAGAGCTGCTCAACACTGGCGGGAAAGGAGACAGATCGGCAGGCGAAGGATGGAGATGGATGAGATTCTAGTCCTGCTCTGAAAGGAGGGAGGAGGGGTGGATTCTAGATCTTCAGGCTGGTAGAAATCACTTCAGGGCATTTGATCTCTAACTGAGAAGAGAGCTGACGCCTAGGAGGGTTTTCTTGTTGTTTGTTTTGTTGTTGTTGTTTTGTTTGTTTGTTTGTTTTTTGTTTTTGTTTTTTTCCGAGACAGGATTTCTCTGTATAGCCTTGGCTGTTCTGGAACTTGCTCTGACACCTGCCTCTACGTCCCATTGCTGGGAATAAAGGCGTGCGCCACCACCTCCTGGTCTATCAGACAGGAGTCATATAATGAGTGGTCAGGCAAGGAGAACCCAGGGTTTCAGTCTGGGCTGCCTGATGTCCAGGAGGTAAGAGATCAGTGGCAGGCCCTACAGAGCTGGCTCTCTAGGCTGTCCAGGCTGATTTTGCCACTTCTTTCTTTCCTCAGGGCCTCAAAACGTGTAAGGAGGGGAAAGAACTCAGACAGTGCCCCTCCCCCTCCACTGTGATTTCTAGCAGGTTGCCTGGTAACCAGGGCATAGCCAGCTATGGAAACCTAAGGCTTGGAGGGGAGAGAATGGATCAGAAGAGGCGAGGATCCTGGGCCCACATGTTCACCACTCAGTCACTATGCAGAAACATACTGAGTGATTCTTGTCAGGGCCTGGGACCCAGAGAAGAATACAATCTGTGTCTTTCAGAACTGTGCTGCCCAATATGGTAGACGCACATTCAAATGAAATAAAATTGAAAAAAAAAATCCAGGTCCTTGGTCAACATAGAATAATTGTAAGTGTTCAGGAGCCACCTGTGGCTGGTGGCTATTTTATTGGACAGTGGACATATAGAACATTTCCATTATCATGGAAAGTTCTATTGGCCAGGCCAGAAGCTCACTCGCCAAGAAGAGCAGCTCATAGGAAAGCAGGTCAGATCCCTCAGTGTTGTGGGGTATGGCGTCCTCATTGGCAAAAACAAAGTGGCAAGATGATGGATAGAGGACGTGCCAAGAGAACACTTCACTTGGCTCCTGGCTCAGAGTGAGTGTTTAGGGCAGGTCTGTGGCATGTGCTCTGTGGCCAATGCGGTGACGATCTGCTTACATGCCCGGCTTTTGAAGACTCTGAGTTTCCCCAGCTTGGTTCAGTCCCTAGCACAGAGTAAGTACCCAGCCAATGGTGGCTCTTCCTACCACGGTCCTTCTTATACCATCGTGTTACAGAGCAGCCCAGTGGCCAGAGGCTGCTGAGAGCCTGCCTCACCAGAGACAGCATGGGTAGGTCCCTGGATTTCTTTGAGGTCTGGCTCGGGTCTTTTTTTCTTTTTCTTTTTTCTTTTTCTTTTCTTTTCTTTCTTTCTTTCTTTCTTTCTTTCTTTCTTTCTTTCTTTTTCTTTTTTTTTGAGACAAGGTTTCTCTGTGTAGCCCTGGCTGTCCTGGAACTCACTCTGTATAGACCAGGCTGGCCTCAAACTCAGAAATCCACTTGTCTCTGCCTCCCAAGTGCTGGGATTAAAGGCGTGCGCCACCGCTGCCTGGTGGGACTGGCTATCTTTATACCCTGAGTCTTAGTACAGGATCTGTCTGAAGCAAGCTGGGTCTCAGAGAATGGATTTGAAGGGTACAGATGCATACTCAGACATTCCAACATGAAGCACACTCTCAGGAGCATGGACACAGATTGTCCCAGGGTCAGCAAACTCTTAGAAGGCTGCAGAGGGAAAAGTGGGAGGATACAGGGGCAAACAGGGACATCACTGTTGGAGTACCTGGGTTCTCTCTTACTGGTGATAGTTTTCAAGGGTCCAGTTTTGGAGACAAGAACACATGGGCTATGAGCCATCCCCTCCCTAGGTGGCTCTGTGTTGAGGGCAGCTCAGCTGGCTGACACCCATAGCTCTGTAGGATTCCAGAGACTCAGAGCAGCCATTCACTGCCACCCACTATCGAGAGGCCAGAGCCTCCCTGCCCAGAGCCCAGCCCAGCTGCTGGGGATATAGCTAGAGAGGGACAGGATAGGGAAAACTGAGCCCTCAGCTTGTGGACTGTGATGGCGAGGCTTAGGGAAAGCTCAAGAGAGGACCTGGAGAAGGGAGGTCTCTGAGGCTGGTCACATGGCTCACCTCTGGGTGCAGAAGAGCGGGTGGGGTCTGCAAGTGGTCCAGCTTCCTTGACTGAAGACCACAGGCCTCTTTTCTGTCTTCTGATCCAGGTAGGTGTACGTGCGTGTTTTTGTGTGACTGTGGGTGTGTGGGGGCTGTGGGGTGTAGGGAGGGTAGGACCAAGATGTTCACAGGGCACAGGGCTCACTGAGGAGGCAGGGATCTAGTGACACAAGAAAAGTGACCTCAGAAGTTCTGGCCCTTGGGCTTGTGGCTAAGTGTAGGGTATCCAAGGTGTGCCCAAGTGCATGTGGTGGGAACAGTCTGGGTGAGAGAGGTCAGAGCGGCAGGGATGTGCCTAATGGAGAAGAGGCAGAAACTGGACAGTTGAGAGAAATACACAGCTAGAGATGATGGGCTGAAGACGTCCCATAAGGCAGAACGAAGGTCTCCATGTTTCCTGCTTCTCCTGTTCCAAATAACCGTCCAGAGAGACAGTTATTATACCACACTCCTCTGCCAGCCCCTTACACTCAGATATTCACCCCCCCTCCCCCAGTGTTGGCCTGACTCTCCAAGCAGCAGCCTGTGGTGTTGAAAGTAATGGAAATAACTTTGTCCCAGAGGCAGCCCCAGCCAGCCACCTGGGGACCCTGGAGGCCACCTTGGGGAATATGGTTCATCTATCCAGATTGCCTGGCAGCACTGGAGCGTCGAGCTGGGGACTCCTTTTTCTCTCAACTCCCTGCCCCTAGGCAGCCTTTTCCAACCCCATCCCTGACCCACTGCCCGGACCTCAGAGTCCTTCAGTCACGCCCCACCGATCCACTACTCTCAGATCCATCCCCAACATTCCCCCTTTCAACCTGTCTTTGAATGGTTGTTCCTAAGAGGAGAGGGGACCGGGTTATCTTGCAGGACCTGGACAGTTTTGCATCCTTGCCTGGACCCTGCCACGCATAGCCTGGGAGCCCTGTGCTGGGGCTTTCAAAAGGAGGTTTGCCCTTCTCATCTGTGGGCTGTCCTCAGGAGCTGCCCGATGGCAGGCACAGCTTCCTTCTGCTGACATCCACCCTATTCAGGCTCCCCCCAAATGTCTGTCCCCAGCACAACTCCAGCTCAGGGGCTCTTTCCTGGTGTAGTGCAGGGGTCCTGGTTCAGACTCTGTTCTCAGGCCATCTGGACACTCCACAGATACCTCGATTCTTGTTCTGGTTGCTATGGTGGTTTCTGCAAGAGACAGGCAGATTGTTTTTCTCTAGGGTCCTTGAATATGTATGTAACCTCCACAGAGCGGTCCAGGGAGAGCCGCCTCCCTCTGACCCAAGAAAAGAGAGAGCAAAACTCCATCCCGGGTTCTCCGATGTCAGGGGCAAGTTGTTTGATGGCAGTGCCTATATTGTGGCTGCTGAACGGGCAGCTGTATGAGCTGTGTGTCAATCTGTAGCGGGTGGAAGCTGTGGGGCTAAAGGAAAACACAAATTCCCTTAAGGACTCAACGGGCCCTCAAATTAGAGTTCCGTCAGGCTGGCAGCGCCACCTGCTGGTTGGGAGGAGGTGAGCTGAGACCTCGCCCTTGTGGTTGGTTGCCTTAGGGAAAGCTGGACAGCCCGGATGAACCACGACTTCGCACCTGCTCCTCCGGAGATGCAGCCGCACAGGCCTCCAGGCCCCAGGATATCTTTCTCTCGAAGCCACATGCTGGGGCACCACACCCACCAAAAGCTCGCTGCGGATGTGTCCTCCCTCATCCCTGTCATCAAGAAGACTGTGCATTTGGATGCTTTCCCCCAGAGCAATGTCCTACAGAATCCCAACCAACCAAGCATTAGATCCAGCGCCTGGAGTACATCCCAACAGGACACTGCCATGGGGACCCTGAGTTCCATGCCTCCCAATAGCCTTATGCCCAGAAAACTCAGCTCTATTTCCTTAACAATTCGCCAGAAGGTCCAAACAGGGCCCCTAGATGCCTCACTTTCTCATTGGGAAGAATTGCCCAATTTGCACAAAGAGGCTGTCACCCACAGAGAAGGGAGGCTGCCTGCTTCAAGTTTGCCACTCATGGCTCAAGGGTCACAGGTCAGGACCTCCTCTGAAGGCCATGGGAACCCAGGCCTTACCAAGTCCAGCAGAACACCCACAGGGAATAAGCCTCTGGTGTCGTCATGTCTGACTCTACCTTTCCAAGCTCAGTTCACTCAGAGTTCAGCAAGCCTTCCAGGGTCAGGTTCCATGAGTCAAGTTCCTACCAGAACCGCTCCAGGAAGAGGCAAGTGCAGGCCCAGGGGCATTCCCAGATCCCGAACATACCTCCAAAGGGCTACCTCTGCTACAAACTTGTCTGTTGTGAGCACAAAACTAGACAAAGCCAGAAATATAGGCACAGTGGCTATCAACAGACAAGAGTTAGCTAGCAATATGCCCACCTCAAACCCATCCAAACTGGTCAGAAGCACAGAGCTTCCTATTCTGGATGCTAAGATGGACCTGGGCATCAATTTACCTGTAGCATCCAAGTCAGGAAAAGCCGCAGACTCGATGACAGCCGGCACAGCCAGGAATTTAGCTAGAGCAGAGACAATGGAGCCCTGCCAGGTTATGAATTTGGTAACCGCAGAGTCAGATAAGCGGGACAATGTCATGCTTTGGACCACGGGGGCCTCAAACATGGCTTTGCCAGCATCGGATGAGGCCAAGGGGTGCATAACCAGGTTGGACACAGTCAAAGCTTCGGCAGGAGCCACAGTAGGCAAGCCGGACACAACTGCAGATTCTTCTGCATTGGACACAAGCAGACTAGGTGCAGCCGTGGATTCAGTTGTGCTGATCTGCCCAGACTCAGCCAGTAGTGAGACCAAGCCACATACTGTCAACAATCTGACTATCTCAGACACTGCTACCTGGGCTGCCTCTCTAACGCCGAGCAGAAGCACAGACCCAGCCCAGGACCATGCCGCTGTGGATGCTTCCACAGACACTCTCAAGGAACTCACCTCGCTGGACCTGGCCAGAGGACCCAAAGGTAAATGCAAGGGCTTGGTTGGGGAGGCTCTGCTGGTGGGCAAGCAGGGATGCATCCATCTCAACAGGTTATGAAAGGGCGGGGACTCTCTGGTCAGAACTGAAAAGGTGGCAGAAAAGGGGACAGGGGTTGAGGGGCTGAAGAAAAATGAACTGGGCTGAGGGAAGCTGTCAGGAGGGAGATTCACAGCTTAGGATGTGCTGAGTCGCCTTCTTGATCATTATCTATGCTTGTTTCTTAGTTCTCTAAAAAGTCAGGATAGTCGGGTGGTTAATAGGTGAGTCCAGCTTTAAGGAAAGTCTATCTGAGTTTGAGGCCTCCCTGGTCTACAGAGTAGGTTCCAGGATGGCTAGGGCTACACAGAGAAATTCTTTCTGGACCTCCCCCACCTACCCAAAGTCTGATGAACAAAACCACAGATCTGCTATTTAAAAGGGATGTCAGTGATGGGAGGAAAGAATTCACAGCCAGTCTTACCTGGAAGTCTTGGCTCCAGCTCTTTAAAGTTGGAGGTGTGTGTGTGTGTGTGTGTGTATGTGTATGTGTGTGTGTGTGTAAATCCTACACATGTCTATAAATAGGTCAGCACAAGGGCTAGACACTCTATGGACATCTCAGCTTAGATCCTGGGGCAGGAAAAAGTCTTGGGATGTACCCAGTCCAATGCTTGAGCTGAGTTCTCTGCTCGTCAGAGCCTCTCCTGTCCCACTGTGCACACAGCCTTGTCTTCACTCTCTGTGGTATGACCCCAGCTCTCCAGCTCAGCTCAGCTCTCTCTCCCGGACTCTGTAGGGCTCCTCCCCCTGGGTGTCTCCAGGACCTGTCCAGAGACAGGGAGCCCTTTCCTGCTAGAACTAGCTGCTGCCCTCCCCCATCTCCCTCCCTCAGCTGCAGGAACCATGGTGATGGGATTCCCAGGTAACCAGTCTTCCATTTTCTTCTACATCCCATTCAGTCTATCCCCAATCTGATTTATGTACCTTCTCTGTCCTTGACCATGTGGCTGTCCTGGAACTAACTATAACTATGAAGATTAGGCTGGTTTCAAACGCCATAAATCTGTAAACTGTATATGCATGCATGTATGTATGTATGTATGTATGTATATGAATACACACATATATGTATGTGTATATATATTTTCTATGACGCTCTGGCTGTCCTGGCATTAACTATGAGATTAGGCTAGTTTCAAGCGACAGAGCGAGCGCCCTACTCTCTGCCGGGGATTAAAGGCGTGCACAGCCACACCACGCAGCTGTCGCCACTATGTATCCTTCTGCTTCTTCCCTCCTCCACAAAGCTGCGACAGGCACTTAGTTATTTGATGGCATAAGGTAACAAAGTCTCACTATCCCCACCCCTAAACCCCAGGAGGGTGCAGCCTGCCTCTCCACCCTCTTAGATGGGGCAGCCCTTTCCTGCCATCTTTCTTGCCTCAGACCAGGGCCACGTTCTGAGTGATCACCTGCACAGCGCTTTGCTGCCTCCCGGCTTCCCTGCCCAGTTGCCCTTCACTGGAAAACGCCCCTTTATTCGTTTTCTCTCTTCTCCGTTTGCCTTTCCACGTTGGCCCTCTCCTGCTCCAAATCTTCCGTTATATCTCCATGGTGCCACAGCACCTGTGCGAACCAACTTTCTGTTTTCTCTATTAAGACCCAAAAGCTTTAAGGTCAAGGAAGTTCGGTCATCCTCAGTCCTGTGCTCCCAGGGTTCATCAACTAGCCGTCGCCAAGGCATCAAAGACTTTTTGGGTGGGTAGGAGAGGCTCAGGGAAGCTCAGGGTTACAGGGTTCAGCACCCAGACTGGGAGCTGGGTCTGGAACCCAGTTCTCTTGATTCGGAGCTCAGTCAGCAACCGCGCCTGGGCAGAACCGCGGTGAACCAGCGCAACATCCCAATCACCGCGTGACTCACGCACGCGCGCCGTCGCCGGCAGCTGCCACCGGTCTCCTGCGCCCTGGACCCGGTAAGGGGCTAGGGATAAGATCTAAGGAGACAGACAAGGACTGGGATGCAGGCACCTTACCCGGCCGGGCATCCCCAGCTCCGGCACCAGCTCCGGCGTGCTAGCGCGGGAGCTGCGGGAA
Source organism: Montemys delectorum (assembly GCA_019843815.1). Taxonomy (NCBI): domain Eukaryota; kingdom Metazoa; phylum Chordata; class Mammalia; order Rodentia; family Muridae; genus Montemys; species Montemys delectorum. Next base: position 29,569 of record JADRCD010202633.1, on the reverse strand, counting down.
GGGGAGGGGCCCTCGGCGAGGCCGGCTTGCGCGAGGGTCACGTGGTGCCGGTGGCAGCGGCGGCATCGGTGCGCGCGGGCAGGGGCGGCGCGGCGCCGAGCGAGCGGAGGCGAGGTCCCGGGCGGGCGCGGGGCGCAGGGGTGGCGCGGCCGGGTGGCGGGTCGGGCGGGTAGGCGGTACGGCGCCGAGGGGCGAGGCCCGGCTGCAGGGGCCGCTTGGCCCAGGGAGAGCCCGCGCCCGGCTCAGCCTTGCAGCCCCGCGCCCTGAGCATCTCCCGGAGGACCCGGAGACAAAGGAGGATTCATGTCCAAAGGTAGGGCTGTCGCTTGGGCGCCTGGCACCGGCCTGGAGGAGGCTGCGGCCCCAAGCCCTACCAAAGGGAGGGTTTGCTCTGCCGAGGACCCCACGTGCAGTGACATATGCGTGGACACGCGCACACCCGGTGGCACACACTTGGAAGCGTAAAAGACACACAGAAAAGCTTGGGGAGGTTTAGAGACCCAGAAGCTTAGAGAAAGCCTCCGCTGGAGCACACCAGGGCACGCGCACACATTCACCGCATGTATTCCAAGCTCGGGGACCAGACCACCGGACAACCAGTAAGAGACCTGTGCGCTGACACATCAGTCAGTCCCCTTCCCCCACACAGAGACCAAGCACAGAGACAGGCACCAGCTGGTGGTCTCCAAGGGAACTCATTGGCCTCCTGACTAGAATGGGGGGAGGGGGGTGTCCCAGGGCCCTTTGCTTCTTTTAATTCCTTTTTTTTTTTCTTTTTCTTTTTCTTTTTTGGAGCTGCCCAGGGCTGGAACTGGGATGAACTGGAATTGGCTGTATGGTGGAGGTGGAATTTTAAAAGCTCCTGGTTACCAGGAGCTAGATAAGACCCCTCAGCTTGGGAGGGGAGAGAGAGCCCTAGCATTAAGCTAAAGGGGGCAGGCACTATTCTTGAAAGATCTCCTTCTCCTATTGCCACCTTTCCAACAGAGGGGTGGGGTCTTTGGTCCAGACAAAGACAGAGCCACTCATTTTCCTGTAGGAAGAAAGCACTATATCCTTGCTTGCCTTAGGGATGGAGTCTGTTGTCCTGAGGGGTCAGAGCTGAGTCAGGTGGACTGTCTCTCTTTCTGGAACCCTGGTGTGGCAGGTACCTAGCAGACAGATGCACCCCTTTCTGGGTGAGCTGGGTGAGGGGGGCCCCCAAGGACCATCTAGCTGCTTTCTGCGATGAGCACGGTTATGAGCTCTTTCCCTAATCTTGGGTAGCCCCCCTCCGATCTCAGATGCAGAGACAGAGGAGGTTTCTATAGGTGTACCTACCTTGACTGTGGCTCACACAACAGCTATTTGTTGGTTGGGGTGGGGTCCAGGTGCTCTGATCAGGAAGTATCCTCTGAGGAGGAAGGAGAGAGGTGTTTGCAGGGACACCTGCCTGGTGGGGCTTTGATTCACCATCCATCCACCCATCCATCCATCCATCCATCCATCCACCCACCCATCCATCCATCCATCCATCCATCCATCTACCCACTCATCCATCCATCCATCCATCCACCCATCCATCCATCCATCCACCCATCCATCCATCCACCCACCCACCCATCCATCCATCCATCCATCCATCCATCCATCCATCCATCCATCCA
>JADRCD010202633.1:16704-27913 GCA_019843815.1 Montemys delectorum | reverse complement strand
CCATCCATCCATCCATCCATCCATCCATCCATCCATCCATCCATCCATCTTTCCATTCATGGTTGAGGGTCTGTGATATGCTAGGTGTGCTGGGCACAGGGAACAATAAGGCTTGGCTCCTTCTCAAAGAGGGCTGGGATCTTGCACATATTCATTGACAGGACATTTACATGCATGGTTTTGCATGGCTTTCACAGTAAGCCAAGCAAGGCAGGTACGTTCCCCTACCTTCTGAGAAAAACCAAAACCAAAACCAAAAATAAAGCCCTAGGCTTATAGGAATCACTTAGCTGGGATTCACACCTTTGTCAGCTGCTCATCCAAGGATGGCCTGGCGGGGACAGGGACAGGAGGAACAGATGATGGAGCCATGGATGGCCTGGTGGGGACCGGGGGACAGGAGGAACAGATGATGGAGCCATGGATGGCCTGGTGGGGACCGGGGGACAGGAGGAACAGATGATGGAGCCATGAATGGCCTGGCGGGGACAGGGACAGGAGGAACAGATGAGGGAGCCATGGATGGCCTGGCGGGGACCGGGGGACAGGAGGAACAGATGATGGAGCTATGGATGGCCTGGCGGGGACAGGGACAGGAGGAACAGATGAGGGAGCCATGGATGGCCTGGCGGGGACCGGGGGACAGGAGGAACAGATGAGTGAGCCATGGATGGCCTGGTGGGGACCAGGGGACAGGCGGAACAGATGATGGAGCTATGGATGGCCTGGTGGGGACAGGGACAGGAGGAACAGATGATGGAGCCATGGATGGCCTGGTGGGGACTGGGGGACAGGAGGAACAGATGAGGGAGCCATAGAGGCCAACCCCAGAGCAGCATATGCTCTGTTAGGACTTGGTCTACTGGTTAGGCACCCTCACAGACAGTGGGTCCTCTGGGACAATGACCTTGTCTTGGATACAGCTCTCTCCTTGGCATTTATTGTAGTGCTTAGTTTAGTTGGGCTTTCATTTGACAGCCTATAGAATGGCCTACAATGAATGGATATGCTTAAGTACTATAGAACCTAAAGAAGATGGAGGCAGCCCACAGTGAGGGGCCACCACATCAAATGGGAAGGCTTTCAGTGAGGAGTTGTTACTTAGCTGGGGTTTTGAGGGGGGACAGGGTGTTCCAGCAACGCTTGTGACACTGCAGCATGTTTGTGGCACTTGGAGCCCATCAGTGGCTTTTGTTAGCCTGTGACTGGCATGTAATTGGCGTGTAATTGGCATGTGGTCAGGAGGAGGCTGACTGGTTATTCTGTACCTTACTCATAATGGATGCTAACACTGCTCCTTGGAAGAATGAATGTGAGAGCCACTCCTGCCCTGGACATACATGAAGCTGGCCGGAGTCTAGGAGTTACTTGGGCATTTGGTCAGCTCTCTCTTTCAATCAGGGTCAGACAGACAGAGCCATGTAGGCCACAATGTAAGGACACATGCTTTGTAACCATACTTACAACCTTCACATATACAAGTACCCTTGCCTGTATCCCTGGTTGTTTATGTCACCACACAGGCTGTGGGTACCAAATGTGCCCAGCAGGCACCCAGGAAACCAAATGGGCCAGGCTCTGGGAGCAGCAGGAAGAAGAAACGGGGTACTGGCTCCCAAGGCAGATGTGCTAAAGGGGCACATGAGCCATGTATGGAGTGGAGGAGCAGGCTCAGGTGGTTCAGAGTCAGCTGTCACAGGGCTGAGCCAACCCTGCTGCCCTCTGGAGCCACCTGGCTGGCAACAGCTTCCTGGGAAGCAGGAGGGAAGCGAGCCAGGCTTTGGGGAGGTGTTAAGGCTTTGTCAGATTTAGCTGTGCCTGAGGAGGACAGAGGAAAAGAAGAGTTTCCCTTCAGGAGGCACATCTTGCCAGGACCAGGAGAAGGACCAGGTGGTGGGGGTACCAGAGCAGACTCCTGGCTGGGCTTGGCGGTGGGGAGGGAGACCTGTTCCCACTTCCTCCTGACCATCTGCTGCTCCGTCGACTCTCCTCACAAGGCCGAGATGCAGAGTGATAGTCATGAACCACCCGAAGATGGCAAAGCCTCTAGAGAATATGTTTGTCAAGTTAGCATATTAGGGGCACATCCCCCTCCTAAATACATTCCCTGGGCACAGCTTCAAACCTTCCCCTCTCTAGAAAGCCGAGCTTGAAAAGGGGAAGGGCGAAGGGGACCGGGTCTGTGTGAGGCTGTACTCCGGGGGTGTAAGCATCGTATCTCATGTGATGCTCACTACAGCCTACATCATGGCCATACAACCATTCTCCAGAGGAAGAAGCAGGCCGAGAGGAGGGAAGTGGCCCACACAAGTGTACACGCTGACAGACAGCAGAGCTAAGCTCTCTTTCACCGCACCCCCCACACTCAGTTTACAGAGAGGGAAACAGAGTTGGTTTCTTCTAGGACTTACTCTGTAGGTCAGTGTGACCCTGCCGCCTCTCTCCTATGTGTGAACACATCCATGGTCTGCCAAGGGGACCTTTGATCTTCTTCTCTGGGGAGGGAGGGCTCATTCCTCAGCTTCCACTTCTGTGGCTTACTAGACTAGCACGAATGTGTCATCGTAGGCAAACTGCAGTCCTTGTTTGGGACTCAGCCCTTACCATGGGCTCTGTAGACTCAAAACTTGGTGTAGGAGGGCGTCAGGGGATCCTCCGCTGCACACCAGCCATGCAACTCATGGCACAGAGGGGAAACTGAGGCTGAAGGTAGAGTAACGCTTACTCTGCAAAGGAGGGTAGCTCCGATGGCTTCTAAAAGACCAAGTAACTGAGGCCATTGACAGTTACTAGACCTAGTGACATAGACCCAGGACCCTAAAGGTTCTCTGTTCCATAGTTGGCAAGGTAAGATGCAGGTCTGATTTTTTTTTTTTTTTCTTTTCGAGACAGGGTTTCTCTGTATAGCCCTGGCTGTCCTGGAACTCACTGTAGACCTGGCTGGCCTCGAACTCAGAAATCTGCCTGCCTCTGCCTCCCAAGTACTGGGGTTAAAGGCGTGTGTCACCACTGCCTGTAGTTGCAGGTCTGAATAACTGAGATGTTTCGTGGACCAGCGATCTTTTGGAATGGAGTTATCCTCCAGGAAATATCTGGTACTTTTGGTGGCTCCTTCTGGAAACTAGTAGAGACTGTGGATGCTAGTAGCTATCCTGCAGAGACATAAGACAATCAATCCTGCTACAATAGATACCCAAGTATCAGTAGGGCTGAGGGGAAGGGACCCTTGGATTACACATGCAGATGTAGTACTTTGGAGCAGGTTCAGGATGATCGAGTGCCGTGTTCTGGCCTCTGAATACACATAGTACACACACTTACATTCAGGCAATGCACTTACCTTATGCACTTACATATGCATGAGGTGAAAATCAATAAATCTTTACATAATAAACCAACTGGAGAACCTCATACTGGAACAGATTTTGACACTGACCTAAACTGTGCTCATCTTGAGTAAGTCCTCAGGACATCAGTGTGGGATGCAGACTGGGTGATGTTATGGCCTCTTCCTGTCCCAACCCTGTGACTCCAAACCAAGATACCCCTGGTCTTCCATGAAACCCTTGCTCTCTCGCCGCTCACCCTGCCTATCTCTCCCACCTTGGCTTTTCAGGGCTCCCAGAGGCTAGGACGGACGCAGCCATGTCAGAGCTGGTACCCGAGCCCAGGCCTAAGCCGGCGGTGCCCATGAAGCCGGTCAGCATCAACTCCAACCTGCTAGGCTACATTGGCATTGACACCATTATCGAGCAGATGCGCAAGAAGACCATGAAGACCGGCTTTGACTTCAACATCATGGTCGTTGGTATGGAAAGCCATGGGGTCACTGAAGGCCTAGTGGTGGGCAGCGCCCAGGATCCCATTTCTTTCCCCAGAATGGCCTGGCTTCTCTAGGGTGAGCTCTTTCTAGGAGAGAGGATTCCAGCATGTCTGATCCCCTCCTCTTAACCTGCTGATTCAAGGATAGGAGATTTGGATGGATGGCCAGGCTAGCTTCCCCACCAACTGAGTGTAGACAGGCAGCCTGTTGGTCACTCTGAGCTTTTCGGTTTGTGGAATGGGGTAGCCCTTTCCCACTTCCAAGACCCGTGAGGGGACTGGGCGAGAGATGGTCTTATTATTCATGTTTGTAGGACAGTAAAGCTTTAAACATTTCCAGGGGTTTGGTCACTAAGTAGCATCAGTGAGTCACAGAATGTAGCAGAAAGGTGCATTTGTCTAATCTGAGTTGTTCCCTGGCTGTGCAAACAGAGATCGAGGCATCCTCCTCCTTCTCGCTTTTCCCAGTCCAAAACAAACCCATGTCCCTTGAATGTTGTAAAGGTCTCCTAGGTGTGTCAGCTTCTGTTCATCCCTCCATCACTACCCTAGACTGAGCTAGGGTCTCACCTGGATTACTGCAGCTACCTGACCCAGTGTTACTCACAAAGTACTGACCTGAAGCAGGATAAGAACCGTGGCCAGGATAGAAATCCTCCCAATGGTTGGCCACACATCCACCAACTGAGCTGACAGTGTGCTCTCTGAGGCAGATGTTTAACTTAGTGCCAAAGTCTTAGCTCAAGAACCAGAATCAGTTGGTTCATGGACACTTACAGCTGGGCTGTGGGGCGGTTGGGGTGACCTTGACCCTCCTGGTCCCCCTTCCTCTCCAGTTCCTTGCCCACTGGCTACCCAACAGTTCTTCCGACCTGCAGAACTCATTGAACCACCCATCCTAATTCCATAGCTCTCTCTTAACCTCGGGATAAATTTAGACTTCTCTCCCGACTGGGAGCTGCTCCAAGTCAGCTCTTACCAATTTCCATCTACACTCTGCTCTGCACACAGAGGCCCTCGACTTGACGTGCTCTTTCCTATAGAGCCGTTATTACACGATGGTTTAAGTGGCTTTTGCCAACTCCCCAGGTGGCATGAGAAAATGCATCTGTTTGCCACTCCTAGTCTCTGCTGGTCCCCTCCTTCCTTATCCATCTATAAAGAGACAATCTATAAATCTATAAAGATCTAAAAATCTATAAAGACAATCTGTAAAGATCACATGACAAACCCAAAGCAGTGAGAACACCTCAGTTGGTGTCTAGAACCTTTCCTCTCTGCCTGGCCACTTTCCCCCAATATACTACACGGATGCTTTAGACCAGCCCTTCTTGGACATTATCATCCAGTTAATTCCTCGTAAGCCCAGTTAAGCCACAGGTTCTGAGGTGGAACTTGTGCAGACATCAGGGCGAATGGCAGCATTGGTCACCAGCTACAAGGCATTCTGGGTAATTCTTATGCCTGAGAACTGCTGCACAGACCTGTGGTTCTTGAGCGAGCTTTCACTTAGAGGCCCTCTTTGAAAGCAGAGCTATATAATTGACACAGAAGGGGGAGCCATCATGGATGAAGGTACTGTGGTCCTGCCTGCCCGGCCTCCCCTCCTCTCCCAGTACTTCCTCCAATAGGTCATTAGGCCTTCTCGGAACACAATTTAAAAAGTAGTAGGGGTTGCAAGGATGGCTCAGTAAGTAAGAGCACCGGTTGCCTGAGGAACTGAGTTTAAATCTCCAGCATCTGCATAAAAAGCTAGGTGCAGCCGGCTACACTTGTACGTGTGGCCCTGGTGCAGTGGGGAGCAGAAATGGGAAGCTCACTGGGTCTTACTGGTCACCAGCCTAACTCCAGGCCCAATCAGAGATTTCATCTCAAAGGAATAAGGTAGGGAGTGATAGCGTAGCACATTCAGTGTCCTTTCCTGGCCTCTGCTAGCACATGCATTGGTATACATACATGAGCATACAACACACATGCTCCACCACCACCCATGTATACATACACACATAACACTCATACATACATAAACACATTCACACATACACATGTTAAACATACATACATACATATGCATGCATGCACACACACACACATCTACGCATGAGCATCTATCACACATAATGCATACATAGTATGTATACATATCACACGTACCACATATATATACACACACACTTAGGTATACATACATACATACATACATACATACATACCTGAGCATATAACATCCATACATACATAGCATATATTACACACATCACATATACATAGACATACAATGCACAACACACACATGCACATACATACAACATGAGCATAAAACATACATATATACACAATATATATATGTATAGATATATGTATTATGTATATATATGTCATCATTCTTGGAGTGTGAGCCTTAGTCTTGTATTTACTGCCTCATAAATGTTAAATTAGAAGAGGTTTCTAGGGCCATCTCATCTAGGGAGATAACTGCTATGAGATACACGGGGATGGTATAAAAAATGATTTTAGGGTTAGGGATTTAGTTCTGTGTTAGAGAGCCTGACTGTCAAGCACAATGCCCTGGTTTTCAGTTCCCAGCACCAGTGGCGGGGCGGGGTTAAAAAGACCAATTTTATTGACAGATGTGGAAATGCTCAGGCACCATGAGTCAGGATCTGAAAGTAAAGTAATTCTTCTGTTTTCACTTTTACTGTTATTAAATACAGAAAAGCTAAGTTGAGCAAAACCACAAGCCAAACCAAACTAGAAAACTAGACCACCCACCACCCACACACACAAGTTGTGCTTTTTCCCAATGATCCTGGAGTCCATGAAGGGACATGGAATCTGTCATTTCCCAAGGCCCCTGTCCATTAAAGAGACACCAGTTTCTACCTGATGCTCACTCCTCAAGGGGTGCTCAGATAAGACGCTGGAGCTCTGAAAGCTCACAGGAGGGCTCTACAGCTCAGGAGGCAGATATGGGGCCTGTCTCCCTTTCTCTGTCTCCCCTTCCTGTGCCGCAGGCCAGAGTGGACTGGGCAAGTCAACGCTGGTCAACACGCTGTTCAAGTCCCAAGTGAGCCGAAAGGCCTCCAGCTGGAACCGGGAGGAGAAGATCCCGAAGACAGTGGAGATCAAAGCGATTGGGCATGGTGAGGACCAGACTGGGATCCTCTGTGGACAAGCAAGAGAAAGGAAGTGGGCATGGTGGGGACTAAGATGGGATGGCAGCTACAATGTGGAATTGAGCCGCAGATTTGTTGGATAAATTCCTTAGGGTGCTAGGCCTAGTGAGGTAGGAGTGGGGAGTGTGTGTGTGTTGGGGATACTGACATGAAAGTGGTGGTTCTTGTACTAGGTGAGGAAGCCCAGGGATGGTTTAGAGAGACGTAGAAACAGGAAGAAGCCAGGCATGGCCTCCTAGGTGTAGTGAACAGCATATATAAAAGTGCTGAGTGGGAGAAGTCTGTAACCTTGACTTCGCAAATAGCTGCTTCTTAGAAGTATGGGTGTCACTGGCCAGTGGGTTGCAGGGCCCCCGACGCTTTCTGTTCTCTCTAGTGATAGAGGAAGGTGGTGTCAAAATGAAGCTAACAGTCATCGACACGCCAGGTTTTGGAGACCAGATCAACAATGAAAACTGGTATGTGCCTGCCTCTGAGATTTTCTTCCCCTTAAATACTCTGCTAGGAAGACATGATGCATTGAGAACTACCTGCATCCTCTCTTGGCTTGGTCCCCTCCGTGGAAAGCCATTCGTTGGAGAGGCTGAGGGAGAGCTGGCCATTGGGTAGAGAAAGGAGGGAGTGGGGGGTTGTGCTCTGACTGTGCCTCAGAGGCACACTGGAGTTTTGTTGTTTGGGAGGATCCCATCTTTCTTAGTTAGGGTTTTACTGCTGTGAAGAGACACCATGACCAAGGCAACTCTTATAAGGGCAACATTTAATTGGGGCTGGCTTATAGGTCAGAGGTTCAGTCCATTATCATCCAGGCAGGAGCATGGCCAGACGTGGGGTTGGAAGAGCTGAGAGTTCTGCATCTTGTTCCAAAGGCAGCTAGGAGAATACTGGCTTCCAAGCAGCTAGCTAGAATGAGGGTCTCAAAGGCCGCGCCCACAGTGACACACCCACTCCAACAAGGCTACACCTCCTAATAGTGCCACTCCCTGGGTCAAGCATATACAAATCGTCACACCATCTATTTTTTTTTTTTTTTCTGCCCTTCAGCTGGGAGCCCATTGAGAAATACATCAATGAACAGTATGAAAAGTTCCTGAAAGAGGAGGTGAATATTGCCAGGAAGAAGCGCATCCCTGACACCCGCGTCCACTGCTGCCTCTACTTCATCTCCCCGACAGGACACTCGTACGTACCAGACCCACTCCTACTGCTGGGCCTGGCTCCAGTGTGTGTCATCTGTGCCATGGATTGGAGACTCTATACCTGGACTGGGGAGAGCCAGATGGCTGGAAGGTCATGGCCCTGGGATCTTAGGGTTCCTCAGACTTTCTATAAGAAAGAGAGTAAAACTGGCCATTACTGCCTCCCATACTGCTCACTGGTGTCTGTACAGCCCAACTGTACCAGCAGAGAGAACTTAAGCAGAGGGCACCTCGTTTGTTCAATAGATACTTGCTTTGGACAAGGCTCGGGGTATGGGGTTGGCAAGAAAGGCAAAGCTGAGAGAACTGGGGCTCCTGGATTGGGGCTGTTATTTAGACAAGGCATGGAGCTTGGCTATGGAAATCTAGAGTGGCCATCTCAGCAGGAGGAGCCAGACATCTAGAGACGAAGGCTGTGCTGGGAAGGTGACTTGTAAGCAGCAGATAGGCCCCATGATAGGGAGTGTGGGAACAGGTAGAGGTCAGACCTCTCACTGGTGTTTCCAGCCACCATCCTGCAGGGCAATGTGGATCTCTGAGCCCTTCTGCAAGGTCAGAACTTAAGCTTTTGAGAGGATGTAGACCATTAAGTTTGAAGGTGCCATGGGTACCCAGCCAATGCTGAGTAATGGAGGTTATAAAACAGTCACCCTGGGGCAGACCCAGGCCTTTTAAAGTTCGTTTTGTTTTGTTTTTTAAGAGAGGGTACTAGGGATTGAACTTGGGGCCTCACACATGCTAAGTAAGCACTGTACCATTGAGCTACACTCCAGGCCTCTTTCTACCTTCTCCTCCTCCCCACCTTCCTCTTCTTCCTCCTTCTCTTCTTCCTCCTCCTCATACTTATTCATTTATGTTTTTTTGTTTTTGTTTTTTGAGATAAGGTTTCTCTGTGTAGCCCTGGCTATCCTGGAACTGGCTCTGTAGACCAGGCTGGCCTCGAACTCAGAGATCCGCCTGTCTCTGCCTCCCGAGTGCTGGTATGTGCCACCATGCCTGACCCTCCTTTTACTTTTTTTTGTTTTGTTTTGTTTTGTTTTGTTTTTTGTTTTTTTCGAGACAAGGTTTCTCTGTGTAGCCCTGGCTGTCCTGAAACTCACTCTGTAGACCAGGCTGGCCTTGAACTCAGAAACCCACCTGCCTCTGCCTCCCAAGTGCTGGGATTAAAGGCGTGTGCCACCACTGCCCGGCTCCTCCTTTTACTTTTACTTTTTAAGACAGGTTCTCAGTTATCCAAAATTACCTTGAACTTACTCTGTAGCCCAGGCTGGCCTTGAAATTGAGATCTTCCTGCCTCAGCTAGCAAGATGGTTTTAAAACTCCCCATACCTCAGGACACCATCAGACAGTCTGACTTAATGGATCCTCAGATTGCAAACTAGAGTTAGACTGGGGTGCTAGAGCTGGGCTCTGCGGGATGAGCTGTGGGGCTGACAGGAGGCCATTGAGAAGAGTTCAGTTGGTGACGACCATCCATGTTTGTCCTCCAAAGAAAGAAATTCTTGGGTCAGAGAAGGTATCATGGGTGGTTTGAGAGGGTTTATGGAGAAGGATGTTTTGTGTGGAAACTGAGGAAGATAAGAGGGAGCTTGACTCTGAGGGGTTGAGGAGAAGGTTGGGGACTTGTAGCAGGCGCCGAAGCAGTCAATATGTGCAGCTGCAGCTGCCTGGCCTCAGCTGCACGACCTCAGCCAGGTTCCCAGACCAGTCCGCTCCCCAGGACGATCTGGCGAGGTGGCAGTGGCTGAGTCAGGAAGGGGATGTGACTCTGACCTTCCTGCCTTCTCTGGGCCCCAGCTTACGACCACTTGATCTTGAGTTCATGAAACACCTCAGCAAAGTGGTGAACATCATCCCCGTCATTGCCAAGGCTGACACCATGACCCTGGAGGAGAAGTCTGAATTCAAGCAGAGGGTGAGCTGGGTCTTCTCTGTCCTTTTCCTACCTCTAGTGCTGCCGTCCCCTCCTTTGGGTCTAAACCATCTCCTGTCTACCATGTCTTCCACTTCCCCTCCAGTTCTCCACCCTCACTCCCTCCTATTTCACCACCCAAGGCAAGGGCTAGATGTTCCTGGGACCAGAGGTGAGGCCATCAGTTCCAGGCTGCCTTCCCCTCCCCCTCCACACTTGGTCCGCAAAGGCTCATCATCACAATGAACTGATCCAAGAGTATGCTAATTGGTTGCCAAGCCCTACTAATTCCCATTGGGTGAAAAGAAAAAGAAAGGAACCAAAATGAACACTGAGGAGGTTATGAAGGAAGAGACCTAAGTTGGTCTTGAAAGAGAGCTGAAAGCCCAGCCCGCGGGAAATCTCGGGGGCGGAGCCTGTGCTCACCGACTCCTCCTCCTGCTGCCCGTGGCCTGAATTGATTTACTACTTTGGCTCTCTAGGTTCGCAAAGAGCTTGAAGTAAACGGCATTGAGTTCTACCCTCAGAAGGAGTTTGATGAGGATTTGGAGGACAAGACAGAGAATGACAAAATCCGGGTAGGTGTGCGTGGGGCTCTCTTTGTCACCAGATGCCCTCTTGGTACCTCTTCCCGGGGGGGCGGGGGGGGGTTAGGGGAGTGCCTTCAGGCCCTTCCTCCAGCTCATCCCTTACCATAACCTGTTGTCACTTCACCTAACCCAAACCACAGGAATTATGGATGCCAGTGACCCTCACTAGGACTGTGAACTCTCAGAGCGGCTTCCTGTGCTCAGGAAGCTAGTCCCTTCTATCACCAAATAGTAGGAAAGCCCCATCTTTCTTCCCAAGAGTTGGCAAAACCACTGTCAGATGATGGTGCCCAGAGGAGTCTAGACTCTAGTCAGTGTTTGCCTCCGTCTCTCCCTCTATAAAATACAGAGGCTGGGTTAGGTGAGTGGCTTATAGGCTTTCTCTGTCCCTAGAACTATTTAAAAAATAAACATGAGCTAATGAAACTACTTAATGCATAAATGTACTAGATGGCGAGCTGATAGCGTGAGAGAGCACGAGTGTAAATACACACACACACACACACACACACA
>JADRCD010202633.1:0-16604 GCA_019843815.1 Montemys delectorum | reverse complement strand
GGTCTTTCGAGACAGGGTTTCTCTGTGTAGCCCTGGCTGTCCTGGAACTCACTCTGTAGACCAGGCTAGCCTCATAGAGATCTGCCTGCCTCTGCCTCCCAAGTGCTGGGATTAAAGGTGTATGCCACCGCTGCCCGGCGTAATTAAAAAATTTTAAACAAATAAAAAGCTTTAGAACTCTAATATACAAACCGCCAGGGCAGGACGGCTTTGCCTGAGGGCCTCAGGCCCAGAGCTCTGGAACCCCACAGCTGCTAAGATGGCTCCTATGACTCTCTGGCCATACCAGGGAACCAGGTTTGGAGACCATCAGTTATATGACATCTAATGTTTTGCACTTAATTAAGAATCCTATGATTCTTGCACCAGAAACCTGGGCCCATTGACCAGCCTGTGTACTCAGTGACAAGTCAAATCTCTTACAGCTTAGGTTTTGAGACCCTTCTAGACTCTTCTAGAAAGTTGAGTACTCTAGAGAAGCCCTTTACTCTTTATAGTTGGACAGTCAGTTGAAAAAGGCAACTGAGTTGAGATCATCACTTAAAAAAACCCTTTTAATGACATTAATTTACTTTTTTGTGTGTGGGGTGAGTGACAAGGAATTGGTATGTGCCTATGGCATGTGTGGAGCTCACAGGACACCTTTAAGGAGTTAATGTTTTCCTTTTACCAAGTGGGTCCCATAGATCTAACTCAGGTCATCAGCCTTGGTGGCAAGCATTTTATGCACTGAGCCATCTCACCAGCCTCAGATAATCACCTTTAAAAGTAATGTTTACAAATCTTAAGTGTCAGAGAGGAAATATTTTAGGTAGCTAAAATGCCTTTAAAATATGTCACATCCAGCCAGGCGGTGGTGGCGCACGCCTTTAGTCCCAGCACTTGGGAGGCAGAGGCAGGTGGATTTCTGAGTTTGAGGCCAGCCTAGTCTACAGAGTGAGTTCCAGGACAGCCAGGGCTATACAGAGGAACCCTGTCTCAAAAAATAAAACAAAACAAAACAAAAACAAAAACAAAAAAAGTCACATCCATTGGCCTTCGTGTTTTTGTGGTGCTAGGGACTGCATCACTACACTCTTTGATCACAGACACACACAGACTCACAGACACACACAGACAGACAGACTCACACACACACACACAGGCACACACACACACATACACACAGACACAGACACTCACAGACACAGACACTCACAGACAGAGAGACTCACAGACACACATAGACACACACACAGACACACACAGACACACACACAGACACAGACACTCACAGACAGAGAGAGACTCACAGACACACATAGACACACACAGACACATACACACAGACACACACAGACACAGACACTCACAGACAGAGAGACTCACAGACACACACACAGACACACGCACAGACACACACAGACACACACACAGACACACACACAGACACACACACAGATGCTCACAGACAGACTCACAAACACACACACAGACACACACACAGACACATACACAGACATACTCACAGATACACACACACAGACACACTCACAGACACACACACAGATACACTCACAGACACACACACAGACACACACACAGACACACACACAGACTCACAGACACACATATAGATATACACACATACAGACCAGAGACACAGACACACACAGACACATGCAGACACACAGACACACATATCTACATTTTGTGCAGTGCTGAGGATCGAATCCCGGGCCTTGGGTCAGCTAGGCAAGCACTCTATCACTGGCTGTACCCTCAGCCCAAAGTCTACTCTTAATACCAAAGCAGTTCACTTTCATTATCTGCCTGCACAGTTGGCTTAATATTCAGAGAATCTTGAAGAGATTTTGGCCAGTGAGAGGGGCCACATGAGAGTGTTTCCCTGCAACCATATCTGGTAACACCATCACTGCCTTATTAATTTGCATACTTCTATGCTATGAGTTCACCCCATGGTGTAGTCTCCCATGATTTTTTCCTGAAAAATTTACTCTGTCGTTAAGCAGCACATAACTCTTACCCAATGACAAACACACACCAGGCAGATCCATTTGGGTGCTTGCCCTGATGGAACAGAGCAGCCCCATCTCAGAGCAGAGCCCTGAGAGTTCAGGACCTGGGCATCTGCCGGTAGTTCCACCGGAGCCGCATAACACATCTCAGAGTCTGGCTGGCGCCTGGGTGGGTGCTGTTTGTGAGAGAGTCTGTCCTAGCTAGCTCTCAGAGTGGTTCCAAATCAAATGAAAATATGTGCCCAAGCACAATGAACTGTTCAAAGTGCTCTGTAGCTGAAGGAAAGCCAATTTACTCTAGCTAGCCAGCCAGACAACAGTGTAGTCAGAGTTGGGCCCAGGCCTTGAGTCTCAGCTCAATCTTTTCAAGGGGCTGAGCGCTGTTGCCGTTGCCACCAGTAGCGTCATAGAATGAGCAAAGGAATAAGATGTCAAAGGCTGTCCTGCCCTGGACACTCAGTTTGGAGATGAGGACTAAGCATGTGCATCTGGTTTTGCTTTTTCCCTCTCCAGCAGGAAAGCATGCCCTTCGCTGTGGTAGGGAGTGACAAGGAGTACCAAGTGAACGGCAAGAGGGTCCTCGGGAGGAAAACACCCTGGGGGATCATCGAAGGTAATCCAGCGCATCTCGTAGAAGGAGAGGCTGTCAAGAGAGCAGCTATTAAACATCAAGAGGTTAAATGCCAGTGTCCTAGAATACTAGGAAATTATTGCCAGCCACCTGCTGCCCTTCAGGAGCTTAGTTTGAGATGCTAGTCATAGGTAGGAAACAATGACACCATTTAAGATATGACCAGGTGGCCAACGACTTGGCCTGTCAAGTTAATATGGGACACAGACAAACTCTTAAAAAAAAAAAAGATTTATTTTATGTGTGAGTACATTGTCGCTGTATTCAGACACACTGGAAGAGGGCATCAGATGCCATTATAAATGGTTGTGAGCCACCATGTGGTTGCTGGGGATTGAACTCAGGACCTCTGGAAGAGCAGTCAGTGCTCTTAACTGCTGAGCCATCTCTCCAACCTTGACCTTGAATTTATGATCTTTTTGTTTATAACTCCCAAATACTGGGGTGACAGTGGTGGGCCACCAACTTCACCCCACTTAGTACCTTGGGATTTTATTTCATTATTTGCCTTGAAATAGAATTATTCATGAGAATGTTATATGCACATCGTTAGGACCAGAGAGTCATGCTGGGCAGTGGTAGCAGTACCTGGGCACTTAGGGGGCAGAGGCAGGAAGATTTCTGAGTTTGAGGCCAGCCTGGTCTACAGAGGAGTTCCAGGACAACCAGGGCTATACAGAGAAACCCTGTGTCAAAAAAACAAAAAACAAAACAAAAAAAAAGATGTCATAATCCTTCTCAGTTCCCACAATTCTTGGTGAGTAGTTTGCAGACAGCAGTTACCCCATCTCTGTCAAGTCGATTTACTGGATAGAATGTGACCTTTGGAAGCTGGGCCAGAAGTGTTTTAACTTCTTTCAAGCTTTATCCTATCTTTAGGAAAGAAACTATAACAGACCTTCACAGGTTTCTTAAATTCCCACATTAAATTTTTGTAAAATATGGGACAAAACCAGTCCATGTTAAGATTCATTCAACAGCGTCTAGAATGGTACTGCGTCCATTATACCTGATTTAAAAGTATTTGCTATATTAAGATTCATTCAACAGCATCTAGAATGGTACTGTCTCCATTGTATCTGATCTAAAAGTATTTGCTCAGTTTTCAAAAGAGAAAAGGAAAAGAAAGAAAGGAAGGAAGGGAACCAGTGCACTAGTGATGGAACCTCAGGCAAGCCGGCCAGCATAAGAACCCGCCTAGCCTAGCGCTGTCGTTAAGTGGCCTACCTGCTGGGCTAGTGAACTACCTGCCTGTTTCCTTCTGTTTTGTCCACAGTGGAAAACCTCAACCACTGTGAGTTTGCCCTGCTTCGAGACTTCGTCATCAGGTACGATATGCCCCCCACCCTCCCCCAGATGGCAGGTTTGATTATCTGTGATCAAAGGCCATCTGCTCAGATTCACTCCCTAGTGTCTAACAGAGCTGTCTGTCCCAGTTCTAGCCCCTCTCTCAAATGGGTGATAACATTGACATTGATCCTCAAGGGTGGGTCCCAGTCACTGGGTCCAGTCTACCAAGGAGATGTGTTAGCCTCAGAGGTAGACCACCTTCTTCTCTCTTGACACTTAGTCATATCTGCTTCTCCTTTTTACTCTGTGTCCCTTCAGGACTCACCTCCAGGACCTCAAAGAAGTAACACACAACATCCACTATGAGACTTACAGGGCCAAGAGGCTCAATGACAATGGAGGCCTCCCTCCGGTGAGCGTGGACACAGAGGAAAGCCACGAGAGTAACCCGTGATGAGCCCTTCTCTGTGTTATCATACATATCCCCCTTCTCCAAACACACACACACATCCCAGATACCACCTCCAGCCACCTCCTCCTCTCAGCTCTGTCCCACAGGCCTGTCTGGTATTTGTGCAGTATTTTGTCTATGGTGTGTGTGTGTGTGTGTGTGTGTGTGTGTGATGGAGAGTGCCTGTGTATGCGTGTGCATGTGTGTGTGTGTGTGTGTGTGTGTGTGTGTGTGTGTACGTACGAGTGTGCTCAGGGGTGAGGTATTTTCATTGCCCTCTCTGGAAAGTCCTTTGTGAGTCTGCGTTCTCCATGACTCTCCATTCTGTCTCCTTTTTTCTTGTGCTCCAGAACAAAAAGCTGTGCACCTCACTCAAGAGGTCTGGGGAAGGTTTTATTTTAAAATGCTGGGAACAGGTGAGCCACAGGCAACTCTTTCTTACTTCTGACCCACCCACAAACCGGGGCTGCAAGTATTCTTCATGGACTGGTGGCTGAGCTAGCCTGTGGTAGGCTGTGGGAGCTCAGAACAACTTTTCACTGTAAGTTGAGGTAATCTGGAGAAAGGCTAGGGCTTCTTGGGAAAACAGAAAGAAAATTCATGGGGAGCAGAGAAGAAAGCTGAGGAGTTCCTGCAGAATTGGTGTCTGGAAATGGAGCTCCATCCTTGTGTGTATGTTGGGGTCACTGTCAAATAGCGGATTATTACCGCTGCAGACCAGTGCTTTCTGTGCCTGCCCTCCACATATTTCCGGGCTGGTTGGTTGCTTCCTCTTCCTGATTTCTCTTCCCCCTCCCCAGCGTCCTTTGCCTCCTTTCTTCATATATTCATACATTCACCCCATTTCCTGCCTGTCTCTGACCTTTTATCTCCTTTTAGAGTAATCTATGTTAGCGTTCTTTCTATATTTAGAAATCATGCCCAGCTTACTTCCTAAATTGACTTTCTACTGTCCTAAGATAGAATCACAGCTAGGGGCTGAAGAGATGGCTCTGTGTTTAGGAGCACCCAGGTTCAGTTCCCAGCAGCACCTTCTTGGTAGCTTACAGTTATCTGTGACTCCAGTACCTGAGGATCTGACACCCTCTTATACCCTCCATGAGCATGGTGTACATACATATACATAGACAAGCACTCATATGCATAAGATAAAAATAAATCTTAAAAGAATAAGATCCTAAGTAAAAGCATGGGACAATACATACTGAGATTGCAAGAGAATTCGGAGTTATAGAGAAGACTAGGAAAGCCAGTTTCTGCAGCTGACCGCTGAAATTTGCTCTGGCTTGGGAGTAGCCTGGGGAAATGGGAGAACTTGGTAGCTTGGGCTGCTCCCGGTGTTCTGTTCAAGGAAGCACATATATTGGTCAAAGAGGCAACCTTTAGGTAGAGGAAATTACATTCTCAAACTAATTCTGAAGTATCAGAAAAAAATATACAGTTTCTTAGGTGGCTGGACTTCTGAGACAAATTTTAACACAGGTTTCCCTTTTTTCTTTCTTTCTCTCTCTTTCTTTCTTTCTTTCTTTCTTTCTTTCTTTCTTTCTTTCTTTCTTTTTTAGCAGCCTTCTGTCTGCATTAAGCTGGCTTCTCTGTGGCTTTGTTTCGTACAAACCCGACTCACTCTCTGTTCTCATTTGTCTGTCTGTCTTTCTCGGCTTCTCCTTTCCCCTCATTCTCTCACTGTCCAGTCCTGTAGATGTTCCCAGGAAAACCCACAGCCGTACATTTAGTCTTCGCTTGCCTTCTCAGGAGCCCTGTATCTATTAATTTTACTGCTCCTTACACATTCAAGTTATTCTTTTTTTTCTTGTAGTTTCTAAGGCTGCTTTAAGGAAAGCCATTTAGCCTTAGGAAAAGGGAAGACACCACGTGATTCTGTTTACAACTGATCTATCCACTATCTCACCTCCCAGTCGAGCCTGGGTGTTGAACTGGTCCTCACTGAATGCCAGCATTTATGACCTCAGCCCTTTGTTACCCAGTCACTAGAAACAAAAAAACAAACAAACAAACAAACCCCAAAAGAGGTAGAAGACCCATAATTCAGTGGACTAAGCGGGAAAAGGAGGGAATGATCAGATCATGTGACCCTAATCCTGTGGTTTTAGCCTTTCCTGGAGATTGCTCTATCACTAGCCCTCATCCCTTAACCCCCTTTTCCCCGTAATGTCACAAAAGAGTGATCAGCTGTCAGGCTAGAATAGCAGCAACATTATAGAGCTCGCTGACTGCTCCAGTGAGCTGCCCTGTATGGCGACATGGGATTAGGCACCTAGGGCCAGCAGGGGATAAGGATGGTGGGCATTGGAGAGGTTGAGTAGGAGAATGCTGCCTGTCTCCCCTTAAGCTGTGGTCTCACTCTCCTGGAGCTGTGTTATGTGTCTGCTGCCGGCTGCCGGTCTCCACACCCTCAACCGTTCTCAACTCCCCCTGCAGGGAGAAGGCCTCCTGGGCACTGTCCTTCCACCTGTGCCAGCCACCCCCTGCCCCACTGCTGAATGAAGGCCATTTCAAGTGCTGCTTCTCCCTCATCCCTCTCAGCTGTTATTGCTGCAGGGCCACGCCCCTTTTAGTGCCCGTGCTTGTCCAGCCCGCCAGCACGGCCCCTCTCAGCCCTCAGCAGGTGGGAGGGGCTAGCTGCGTCTTTAGGACAGATGCTTCCTCCGTTTAGCAAACTACTCCTCTCCTCCCAATGGAATGGAGTTCCCCCGCCAGCACCACCCTGCTCCATCATCTGTGTCCGCAGCCCCCGCCCTTGTGTAGGGAGGAGAAACTCATGGAGAGCTTCTCCTGCCTTTGCAAGCACGCACCAGCGACTTGTAACTGTCTCCAAGGGAACCGGCATTGCTCTCTAGCCATTCATCTGCATGAGTACTTTCTTGGCTATTTTAAACGGTCAAGAAAGCAACTTTCCTGCTTGTCAGAGTCACTGAGGTCAGCTGTGTGAGCCCCTGTGTGGGACAAGGGTGTCTCCTT
Source organism: Montemys delectorum (assembly GCA_019843815.1). Classification (NCBI taxonomy): domain Eukaryota; kingdom Metazoa; phylum Chordata; class Mammalia; order Rodentia; family Muridae; genus Montemys; species Montemys delectorum. The sequence goes on along the minus strand of JADRCD010202633.1, from coordinate 9,235 downwards.
CATTGCTTAAAGGTATTTATAAGGGTGATTCATTACACATGCTGGGGAGCCAGAGGGCTAGTGTCATTTAAAAAAAACAAAACAAAACAAAACAAAAAACCCTGCTGGTGGCTGACCCAGTGCGTATGTGTGTAGACAGCCTGTTTACCCATATGCCCATCTAGGATGTGGTTTTGCTGGAAAGAGCTTGCTGGAGTTGACTTCCTCATCCCCAAACTTTAAAAGAAAGGGAATGAAACACACACATGGACTACCCCAGACCCACCAGCTATACACTCTAGGAAGAAAAATAGCACCCTTTTGTACATTTAGCAATAAGAGGGATCTCTTCCCACCTACCCCGACTATTCCTGCTCCCATCCCCCCACCCTGTTAATGTGAGCAATGCATTAGCCTGACCACAGGTGGTCGCTATAGGCTAATGGAAAAATACCCAATGGAGGGCAAAGCCCCCATCAGATGCATGAATGTTTGCGAACGGCTGCCACTGCCCCATACACTGTGTCTTTATAGAATCCTCCCTCAGCCACCCCAGCTGCCATCTCCACCTGGACACAACTTGCTCAAAGGCTGGCGACTTGTGGGCCATTCATCTACAAGTCCTGATGGAACAAGAGGCCCAAGCCTAGGGGATGCAAGAGCGACCCATTTTTAAAATATTATTAGTCCCAGCCAACGTTTGGTGATATTCCAGTTTAGTTTCCCAGACTGGTCATGTAAATTTCGCTAGCCTCTGTTGTACAACTAAACATTACTGTTTGAACAATAGTGGCCTGGTCTTTGTCTTATTCATGTTTCTTGTTCTTTGATAAAATCAGCTGTGAGTGACACTATCTCATTGGGTATGAGCCAGGGACCCTCTTGGCAAGGCAAGAAGTAGCCACAGATATTAGATATTGAACATGTGGCATCTATTCATTTTTGGGTGACATGAGGCTATATCCCAGTCCTTTCCTGGAATTTTGTAACCCCCGTGAGCGGGAGAGCTGACTCTCTTAGGTCCTGTGCTTTCCCTGACTACTTAACATCGTAGCATCTCTCCCACCCCCGAGGCCTAAGGACCAAGTCTATAAAGAAAGCCTCATCTAGCCTCAAAAGCTATTTTACTATGAATATATTGAGGATATAAAGGGGCCAGTGAGATAGCTCAGCTGTGAAGGGTGCTTGCATCAAGGCTGGGAATCTGAATTAAACCCTGGATTCTACATGGTGGAAGGAGAGAATTAACTTCCATAAGTTGCCCTCTAACCTCCACATGCGCACACAAACACATATATGCATAATTTAAAAGGGAACAGGGAGATGGCTCTGTTGGTAAGTGTGATGGTTACACAATCTTGAAGACCAGAGTTCAGATCCCTAACACCCACAGAAAACCAGATATGGACCCAGAGGCACTTGCCTGCCATGCGGTGTAGGTGGGTGGACGACAACCAGAGGCCTAAGTGCCTATGATGAGCAAGGGTGTGGTGGAGATGGGAGAGAGAGAGAGGTGGAATGGTTTGTGTGCTATGAAAAGAGGCAGAATTGGAGACTGCAGGGTGGGGAGGAACAGCCTGATGTGAGAGTCCTGCGATGCCACCTAAGGCCAGGGCCCATGCTTCTGCTAAGACCCATGCCTGTGTCTGAGGTCCTGCAGCAGAAAGGTCTATGACAATGTCTGTGGCCCATGTTACCAACAAAGTCCATGCAGATGTCCCTGGTCTGGAGCTGCTGTCTGGGGCCTTGTTGATGTCTGCGGACTGCATAAAGCTGGCCCTGCCCCTCCCCTGGGCAGCTTGGGAGAGCTGGACCTGGTGGTGTGGCTGTGGGACAGCCGACCCTGAGGACAGAAGAGCAGGAGAGCTGGCCCCACCCCTTGCCAGGGCAGTGCTGGAGAGCTGCCCCCAAGGGCATGAAATCGAGAGAGTACCTCGCACCTCACCTGGACAGCACAGTAGATCTAGCCCTGGTGCTATGGGCTCAGGTGAGCCAGCCCTGAGGGTGTGAGTATGGGACAGCTGGCCCTGGTGCCATGGATGCAGGAGAACTGCTGGGCTGACCCAGTCAGGTACCACCCAGGCCCAGATCCAGGGCTTCGAGTTGACCCACCCTAACATCTACTCCATCTATGAACTGCTGGAGCAGGTGAAGGGGCTGATCCTGCAGATCCAAAGCTGCAGGATCTCCATGACACAGGGCAATGACAGGATATCTAAAAGGAGTCCTGATGAGGATCTAGTACTGATAGTGTAGCAGAAGACCAAGGCTTTGAACCAAACCAATGGCTCATTGTAATGAACATTTGCAAATAAAGCTGTTATACTGCATGACAAACCATGACACACCATAGCATATGTGGCAAGATTTTTTAAATATACATTATATATAAATATAAAAATATGTATTTAACAATATATTATATTTAATATTTTCTATTCAATTTATATTATTTTATATTTAATTTAAATATAAAATATGAATGTTTTATATTCAATTTATATTTAACAATATAATATATTTAAACTATATATACATATATATACATATACTTATACATTGTTTTCTTTTGGTGGAGGAAGGTTGCAAGGGCAGAGGGTGCTATGGAGGGAAGAGATGTGTGAGATTGTGGTGCATGCTGTGAAATTCACAAAGACTCAATTAAAAGTTAAAAACAAATCAGGTATGGTCCCATTCTTTCCAGGTGCTTGCTGGTCAAGCAGTCTGCTTCCAGGTTCAGTGAAATGTTCCCTCTTGAGGAAAGATTGGAGAGTGATAGGATACATGACATCCTCTTCTGGCTGCTTCATATGCACACAGACATGCACAGCCGGACACACAAAGAACACACATACTACTCATTGATCTACCCAAAGGAAGCTACACAGTGGCATTTTTCTTGAATTTAGGATGACCCTACCCCTCGTTTGTAGCTTAGTAATTATCACAACTGCTTGTTGTTCCCTAAGTTTTGTTTTGTTGAGACAGGGTTTCTCTGTGTAGCCCTCGCTGTCCTGGAACTCTCTCTGTAGACCAGGCTGACCTCGAACTCAGAAATCCTCCTGCCTCTGCCTCCCAAGTGCTGGGATTAAAGGCGTGCGCCACTGTCACCCCGCCCTAAGTTTTAATATGAACTTTAAGCAATTATTTGGGACCTTGACTTTTTTTTTAATCTCAAACATTTGATTTTGCCCATAAAGACTCAGGAGCCATATGCTGCAGTGAAAGTTCAGAGAGGCAGAGAAAGCACACAGCTTAGCTTCCTCCTCAGCGGACATCCCAAAAGAAAAGCTCTCCTCCTCCACTCTGTCTCCCTAACCCCTCCAACTGAAAGCCCCGCCCTTCTTCTTCCTGTGCGAGCCTCCATCCATCCTCCTGACTCCGACTCCTGTCTTTTTTCCTATGTTCCCTCCCTGCAAATGGTTGCTTGCTCTGCCTCTTGACCTATGGTTTACAATAAATAGAAGGCTCTTGGATTAAAAGTGTGTGCTAGGGCTGAGCCATATCGTAACTAGAAATAGGTTTTCCAGAAAATAGCACAAATCTTGGGGTCCACAGTGTGATCAAATATCCGGTGACACTTAACTTTCTGTGAGGTGATCCTAAGGTATAAATGAATGAAGAGAAAGTTTGGAGGAGCCAGAATGGAAGATGAATCAAGAAGCTCTTGAAACCATGCAGGTAAAATGAGGAAGATACCAATGGATGGTAACACAACACAGAGGAAAGGAAGTGACGTGTGAAGACAAAGCTGTTTGGTAGACATCAACCATCACAGCCACAATAAGCCTATACACTCTTCTAGCTCAAAGGTAACATTCACGTGTGATAGGTCAAGTCCAAAGAACACAATCTTCTTGCCCAAGGGTTCATTGACTATGGCAGGAAAGGTTAGATTGCCATGTTTGCTACTATATACTATTCCTATTAAGTTTGATGTTTGATTCTTTTTTTTAAAAAAAGATTTATTTATTATATATAAGCACACTGTAGCTGTCTTCAGATGCCCCAGAAGAAGGCATCGGATTTCATTATAGATGGTTGTAAGCCACCATGTGGTTGCTGGGATTTGAATTCAGGACCTCTGGAAGAGCAGTCAGTGCTCTTACCTGCTAAGCCATCTCTCCAGCCCTTAAGTTTGATTCTTAATTCTAGTAAGTCTTGTATGTAAAAAATTATCTGTGCTAGGTGTGGTGGCCCATGCCTTTTAATCCAGCACTTGGGAGGCAGAGGCAGGAAGACCTCTGAGTTTGAGACCAGCCTGGTCTACAGAGTGAGTTCCAGAACAGTTAGGGCTACATAGAGAGAGAGACCCTATTTACAAAAACAGAAACAACAAAACAAAATCTGAAATCAGCACGTCTTACAATGATAACGTCTGATTATTTGACAATTTTCATTTCTTCACTGGCACATTAACACTCTAAAGTCTCTTGAGTAATAGATTGGGCGGGACACCTACAAAAGTTCAATAGATCCAAGAATTGGACCCACTGAAGGTTGAAATTCACTGTTCTCTTCCTGACATTGCTCATCTTTTCTGCATGTTCTCTCACAAGACCATGGGTTCTGTCCTAGGCCCTCTTTGATGGAAGGAAGCTCTGGTCTTAAAAGAGTGGAGGAAATGTAGACCCTCAATCTGAGTTGGCGTGGGGTAATCTGGACTGAGATTTTGGGTTAATGGCTACTTTTTAAACCACTAGCTCTTAGCAGGACCAAGGCTGGCTGTAGGCCTAAAGTGATGGAGGCTAGTCACCCACCCTTCAGGCCTTCCCCGTTCTAGGGGTGAAGCCAGCTCCACGAACATGCTCCTTTTCCTCGCCCGGGCTCTCCTCCCCTGACTTGTGACAGCTCCTCTTGTGACAGCTGCCCACTCAACTCCAGGGTTTCTGCGCCATAATCTCCGCCCTCTCCTCAGGGACCCGCCCCCTGCCTTGCAGGCCCCGCCCCTTCCCATTTGAAGGGCGGCGGCGGCGGCGGCGGGAGGGGACCAAGAGCAAGATGGCAGTGAACCAGAACCATACAGTGGACCGCCGCGGGGCCGCCATCCCACATGGTGAAAGGTGCCTGAGGGGACTTTCAGGCTGCTGTCGAGGAGGAGGGAGGAGATGCTCAGGGTAGACATGCACGCTAGAAAGCCCTCTGCGAATCGAGGACTTTCCCGCCCTTTCCGGGTTCTTCCTCGGAGCTCCGCCCCTGATGTTTGGGCGCATGCGCCTGCGGCCAAGTCCAGGAGCCTGTGGCTCGGCGCGTGCGCGGGGTACGAGGGGCGTGGGCATTCTCAGAGCAAAGGTCTGAGCGAGCTTTGTGCGAAGAGTGGGTCAGTCCTTGCGCGCGGGACAGCCTCCACTGGCTGTGTGCGACTTTAAGAGGGTGACAGTCACTCTGAGGGCTCTGGGTGGGCCTCACGGGACCAGGCATAAAAGGGTAACTGAGTTGGAAGAAGGGAAGAAGGATGGGGACTGTAAGTAACTAATTCAGAACTGTCATAAGCCTTACTCCAAAATCCCCCAGAAGTTCTCTTTCCTTGTTGCGTCAACCTAGGACATGACTTCGTCACCTTTACTGAAAAGATAGGGAGCAGAAGTAATGGTCCCTAGCAAGAATATCACTCTCAGTCTCTTCCAGTGATGGGGCTTGTAAAGTGGCTTCTCTGTCAGGAGAAGCCCATCTCTAGGCAAACTTAATGACTTTGCCGCATTTCCCTCCTTATCCACTTTCCTTACCCCCTGTCTCTGCCTCTTCTGGATTATGTCCTCTCTCTGCTGATTTTCTTCACTTGGCTGTGAGACTTACTCAATGCTGTGCTCAAATAGAACTCCGAGGTCAGTTTGAAGCCAGCCTGATCTACAAAGAAAGTTCCAGGACAGCCAGAGCTATATTGCAGAAGGATTCTGACTCAGAAAAAGAAAAGTCCTGATTTTTTTCTTGTTGTTCTTTTAAATTTTTAGAATCTGTGCTCTTGAATACGTACCAATAGTTTTCATTGAACAGCTAAGCGTGGTAAGCATTGTTCTTTGTCTTTATAACTGCTCCATCTGCAGTGAGCAGTTTCCCTCATTTCACAGGTAGGAATACGAGAAATAATTGGCTCAAAATCATTTTCAGTGCACGTGGGAGAGCCTGGATTTGGGTTTGGAACTACATGCTATGTATCAACTTCTCTTGTTGGCTTTTAGAAGTTTTATTTCCTGCTTCCACTTCATCAAAGAACCATCGGTTCTCTGCTTTTCTCAGATACAAACAACAGTAAGGAATTAGTTTGAGAGGAGAGAAAATTGATTCTATTTTTAGTTTTCTTTATAGTTATGATACACATTTGAGAGTTCAGTTACAACTGTGGTATGTTTGAATGTGATGAGACTAGGGCTGGCCCTGAACTTGTGGTTCTGCCTTAACCTCCCAAGCCACAACAAAATATCCCAGAATTTCTTAGATTTGGAGTTGAACAAAGATTTCTTCACACTGGAACACCAACCGTTGGCAGTAATAATAATAATATATTAACACTGAGAAGCACCCTCAGTGTATTGCTAAATGAGGAAGTAAGTTACAAAGAGGTTGTTGGTGGTGGGGAAGCTTATATTTCAGAGATGAGGAATAATTTAGTGATTCAAGCTGGAGGTGAAGTGTCTTGCTTCTATCTTGCCTTAGCACAGATATTTTGAACATTTCTAATCTAACAAACCAAAATGCTCCGTTGAAGCCAGATGTGCTGAACAAGTCTGCTGGGAATGTAGGTTCATGCCTCCATACCTGGCTTGTAGAGAACTTGTCACCATGGCTGAGATGTCATAAATGTATGGGCTAGGCTGTGTTGTAAAAATGGAAACGCCTGGATTGTTTTATTTTATCAGTTATTTAAAATTGTGCAGAGACTTGATGCCACAGTAGGAAAATCAGGGAGAGAATTGATTGCCCAAATTCCAACATTCAGTACTTTTTGCGTTTTGGTAGGCTTTCTCTCCACTTTTTCTTATGGAAAGCTTGTGGCTTTGTGTCTAATTTACGTTTGCTAATGTATTGGGACAGTTTCCAGTACCCATATCTATATAGTTGCTGTGCAATGGCTGATACTCCAGTGTGCATACATCTTTGCTTAATTCTCAATGTGAACTATTCAGAGGCTCTCCCCTCATTATAAGCATTGCTGTTTAGAAGTGTTTTTAAAAAAATAAGATTATGTATGTGTATGAGTATGCATGCGCTCCTGCCACAGAGCTAGAAAGGTTGTAGGACAACCTGAAGGAGTCCTCTTACCTTCTGTTATGAGTGTCCCAGGGATCAAACTCAGATCACCAGGCTCAGTGCCTTGACAAAAGGAGCTATGTTGCTAGGCCCTGCTTGAAAACTTTTAAAAACGTGTCTTTACCCATCTATCAAAATGTGTCTTTGAGGCTGGTACCACCTGGTTCTCTGCCCTTATCTGTGATGCCAAGGACGATGTGAGAGGCAAGAAGGAGCCAGGTTGAGCCTCTCTTCTGCTGTGAAAAAAAAACCCAACAATAATAACCTAGTTTCCAATAATAGCACAATGTATTCATCTCGCTTGCCCTGGGTGTTTTTCATGTGTAGTAAATTGTGAAGGTCACCACGTTGAAAGACAAGGAAACTAAGCGTTGTGAAGGAGTTCCATTTATCTAACTTTGGATAACAAGTTAACGCCAGAGCAGCAGACAAGCTGTCATTTGGTAGAGTGCTCAAGGTTGCATAGCTGCCCACAGAAGAATAGCCGAGTTCATCCGAAGGTGACACTACCTGGACGATCAGTTAGAGGACTGTGCAAGGGGGGGACCTTCAAGATACTTCTGTCCTAGAAATATGCTTGGAGCATTTCAGCCTCCAAAAAGAAAGAAATGAAAGCAGAGAAGTTGATTTGCTCAGTCAGGCCAAGGCATCCCAACAAACCAAAGATGATGATGAATGGAAAACCAGGGCAGAGGTCCCTTGTGTCAGATTCAAGATGCCCAAGGATAAAGGAAGAACTTAGGGTCTGTGTTGTGATTACCTTAGCATCATTAAGATAAAGATCTTGTGGAGTTTGTTTACAAGTTTGGGGTATAAACTTTGTACTGAAGAGTTAGCTGGACTGGAAACTAAAGATTACCTTTAGTACCTGAGCATAAGAGTACCTACTACCAAATAGTTCTTTAAATAATAAAATAGTTCTTGGAAATACATTGAATAGTTTTAGTGTTATGTTTCTTGTCTTCGCCCAGTACAGTTAGAATATCTCTGATCTGAAAATTCAAAATCTAAAATGTTCCATTGAATTCAGGTGTGAATTCAATACGGTTGGAGAGATGGCTCATCTATTAAGAGCACATCCTGTTCTGCTATAGGACCCATGGTTAGTGTCCAGAACCTGTGGTGAATGGCACACATATGCCTGTAAGTCCAGCTTTAGAGGGAACTGGCCTCCTCTGGCCTCCAAGGGTACCTACAGACTCACATCTACTACCTTCCCCCACAGATGCCATACACATAATTTAAAAAAAGATCCATATGTGAAGGTGAAATCACCTTGACGATTCTACCACTCAGGTTGATGCAAGAGGACTGTAAGTTCTAGGCCAGCCTGGGCTATATAGCAAGACTCTATCTCAAAAACAAAAGAACCCTTAAGTGCCACCAAATACCTTGTCTGGAAAATTCCATTCCATGACACTTTTTTTTATGTGTAACATTGCTTAAAATATTATACACAGTTACCTTCAGGTTATATGTGTAGGAGGATATATATGAATCAATTGAATGTCATTTAGACTTGGGTCTCATTCCCTCAACTTTCTTGTATATGTAAGCATTCCAAAGTCTAAAACTGTTCAGATCCTAAATATTTCATTAAGAGATCCTCAAGTTTACATGTAAATAAAGAAAATATCTAAAAAAAAAAAAAAAAAAAGAGATCCTCAAGTTATACTGAAAATCAGGATTCAAGTAATTAATCTTGAATTAATTTTAATAAAAGCAAGAAAATAATACCACTAGCTAATCACACTGTTATTGTTATCCCGTTATAAAAGCTTTGTTCACACCTGGTTGGTTTATATGAGGTTTTTGCTTTTGTATTTTGTGGTGGTTTGAATGAACATGGTCCCCATAGGTTCAGAGAATGGGCATTTTTAGGAAAGTGTCACAGTGGGTGGGCTTTGGGGTTTCAAGTGCTCAAGTCAGGCCCAGTGTCTCTTTCTTCCTGCTGCCCGTCAATCCAGATGTAGAACTCTCATCTCCTTCTCTAGCACCAAGTCTGCCT
>JADRCD010202632.1:13207-31943 GCA_019843815.1 Montemys delectorum | reverse complement strand
GCTGTGGGGGATGGCTGTGGGGGATGGCTGTGGGGGATGGCTGTGGGAGGTGGCTGTGGGAGGTGGCTGTGGGGGATGGCTGTGGGGGATGGCTGTGGGGGATGGCTGTGGGAGGTGGCTGTGGGAGGTGGCTGTGGGGGATGGCTGTGGGGGATGGCTGTGGGGGATGGCTGTGGGAGGTGGCTGTGGGAGGTGGCTGTGTTCTCTCTGTATTTTTCTCTTTATGGAGTCACGAATCTCTCTTCTATCTTCTTCTCATTTTTGTCATGATTGTATATGATGCACTGGGGTGCTACCTGGTTTCCAACGTAGATTGTATGCAACAGTAAAACACTGTCACCAGATGTCCTCTGGGGGAAGTTCAGAATAGCAAGATCTCAGGCTGTCTACCTCTGAGACAGAGTGGATGTCGTTATGGGTCTGTGAATGACAATTGCTTTGGCTGAAACTTTCTATCCTTTCAATTCTCCTTTCTTCCTTCTTTTCTTCTTCCTTCCTAGTGGTTAAAATTTATACTTAAGAGATTAGACCTGGATTTGGGCCAAGCCAAAGAATCCGTTGCAGTGGAAATGGGCCTTTCCCTTACCCTTTCCAATACCAGATTCCTCTCTCAATTGTTGCAGAAGTGCCCATCATAGTTTGACTTCTAGCATTACGTCCTATGCTTCTTTCACCTTGTTTGCAAGCAAAGGGCTCACAGGAATAACCCTAGGTTGGGTGACTCACCCTCCTCAGACCAGAAGACTGGAGTGGGTGACTCTAAGGATGCTTAGAGCTCATTTGCATCACTGATGTCACTGTCATGTGCATCACTGAAAGTGGCCTGCACAGTGCAACCTGCAGATTCTCTTATTCTTTTCTCTACAGAATTGGAGTGACATTTATTTCTCCAGCAAAAGGGCAGTGGATGGCCAGCGGCTATGTTTTGCCTAATTTAGAGATCTTAGGAGGACTGAGGCACAGTCAAAAAAGACAGTGGAGTGAGGGTGTTTGCTTGTTGTTGGAGGGGGTCTGTTCTGACATTAAGATTCTATCAACATTCTTTTTCCCAACAACACTAGGGATGAATTCCAAGTCATAAGTGATTTATTATTTACTCATATAATTTGTGTGTGTTTGTGTGTGTGTGGCTTTATGGCATGTACATATGTAGCAGGTGTGTACATATGTGTATGCATGTGTGTGTGTGTGCATGTGAAAGCCAGTTGATTGCTTGATTGCTTCACTGTCATTCCTCTGGCACTATCCATCTTGGTCTTGAGACAGGGTCTCTCATTGGCCTAGGACCCATTCCTCCTGTTAGACTTGCTGGCCAAGGAGCTCCAGGGAACTTCTTGTCTCACCTGAAGGCAAAGATTACAAGTGTACACCATCACAGCTGGCTTTTTATGGGACTTCTGGGGACCAAGCCCATGTCCTCTTACTTGCCAAGGAAGCCCTCTACTTGCTGAACTATTTCCCTAGTCATATGATTTTTACACATAAGACGATGACATTCCCATTTTATGGAAAATGGCGTAGCAACTGATATGTCAGAACCAAGGCTGCATGAAATGCAATGAATGTAGAAGCCCTGGTATCTTAATTAGCATCTAGAAATGTAGGCACAAACCACCATCTGCATGGGAAAGGAGATCCCCAAGAGTATGGGAGCTCCCAAAATGCCAATAGAAATGTAGAAGCCCAATCTGAGAACAGTTCCTTCAAATGGGAAGGCATTCAGTAAGTGACTGCATGCAAGAGGACACTGGGGCTCCAACAATAGAAGGTTCTTAACCAGTCTGGACCCTAAAACCTTTTAAAATGCACCTGTTAAATCTTATTTATAAGGTAAACCCTGTGGAGAAGCAACTAAAATTTGATAGGACAAAAACAAGAGAAGCCCATATAGGAGAAAATTCAGATAAAAGCAAAGGGATGCTCCAAACCAGGACATTAACAATGAGAAAGTCAAAGATTTCATCCCATTATAAAAACAGATGAGGGAACTTCAGTGCTTACAAGTGAGAAAAGCGATGCCAGCCCGGCCCCTCCCCCAATAAAGTGCTTCAAGTGTCCACACATCCATGCCATCCTTGCACAGGAGGGAACCTTGTATGCCACACCACAGAGTTAGAGACCCTTGCATCAGGTGATGAAGAGGGTGTCAATGAGTCTGACAAGGTACTAGGAGGAACAAACTCACAATCCTGAGATACAGCAAGATGTGGTGGGGGGATCTATACACACGGTAGAGCATGCTCACCCATGGTGCAGGCTTCTTGGGAATATGAAAAAAAAAACACTTTTTTCAAGCTGTGCTGGGCTGGGTGTTAAGATTTAGGTTAAGATAGTCAAGCCACTTGTGCAAGACTTAGAAGAGAAACAGGGCACTCTTTTGGGTATTTGCTGTGTTCAGCTGGCTGATGCAACCTTGGACCATAAGGGTGTGCAGTGCTCTCCAGGATCTACTTGCTGGTTTCTTGCATGCCAAGAGACAAAAGATGTCCATGTTTTTCCTCAACTGTGATCCAGCAGAATCAAGGTAATCCTTGAGAAAAGGCATGATGCCTTAGTCCTCGGACTTTGCCTGAACTGGTATATCCCTAAAACCAAGTATCCTAGGGTGGTTTTTCCTCTCAAGTCCCCATCTTTCTACGTCTTCTGCCTCCCAGACATTAGTTCATGGGATTGTCCAAATTCTTCCAGAAGGACAGCCTGGAGCAAGCTCCATAAGGTTTTCAATTAGTGCTCAATTCTCTACATCTCATCTGGTCTGGGTTTTATCTTGTTTGCAGTGAAAGCGATATGCTTCTTTTTATGTCAAACTAGGAAATCGAGAACTGGTAAGTCTGAGGAGAAATGTCAACGAAACCAAGAAGGACTCGGTAGTCTAGAAAAGGAAGAACAATCTCTTAAAAGTGGGATAGTGACTGAAGAGACACAGGGGACGAGCATGCAGGGTTTGAATTGGACTGCCAGATATAAACAAATGTTCAGAGACAAAAATGATCACCATTTCCACAAGGGACATGACTAACCTGGAAGAAGATGCTCTGGGAGGCATGGATATAACATGTCATGAGGCTATAGACCAAAAAATCAGAGAATTATGCTACATAGAATGGCAACCAGAAGGCAATGGACCTCTGAGAAAAGTCCCAAGGAGAGATAGGCAAGCACCTTCAGATGTAAACTAAGCAAGGCCACTGGTCTTGGAAATTTTGAATGGATGCTGGAACGCTTGATGAAGCTCATTCTCTCTCGCTTCTGTGGAAGACTCAGACATTAGGGGGCCCTGACTGCCCACTAATCCCACTTCTGTGGTAGGCATCTCCCACCAAGCATGACCCCTTTTGTCTCAGAAGTCATCCTCAGCCTCAGCCACAGCTCCAGGCAGCCATTAACAATCAATAGCACTTGGGTACAATGTGGTACAATGTGATGGATGCTGTCCCAGCAAATCCTAACACTTAGGATAAAATATTAATGTTCTTTATTTATTTATTCACAGTTTTATTGTAAACACAATTAACAATCTCATTTTTCTCAGACACAATAATAATGATTTTAGCCATTGAACTCTTCAAAGAGCAACAACCATTTGTCCATGACGAACATAGGTTTCAGAAGGCGTAGGCAGATTATGTCAATAGTCTATCTCTGTGACCAAGTCTGGAGCACTCTAATTCTTATAAATATTTCCATGTGCTGGATTAAGTTCAAAATAAGTGACATGTGTTTAGCATTCCATGTTGTAGAAATTCTAAGATTAATTTCAAACAAATTGAATAAATGGAGATGCGTGCAAGTCTTACAAATATTCATTCAGCTCTCATCACCTGTCACTGTCAACATTAACAAATGAAGCAGCTAGAGGCTCACAAATTCACTGGCTGGACTGATCCCACAAAACTCACCCCCCCCCCCACCGTAGGTTGAGAAAACCGCACATCACCATCGCAAAATGACAGACCTGCCATTCTAGCTGAAGCATCCGTTCTGAGGATAATAAATGACTAAGTTGTGTGTGTGTGTGTGTGTGTGTGTGTGTGTGTGTGTGTGTGTGCGTGTGTGTGTGTGTATGTGTGTGTGTGTGTGTGTGTGTGTATGCCCATGTTCATAGCGTGTACATGCTTGTGTGTGTGAAGCTTCATGTGTGTGTATAACAGTGTGTACAGAGGACAGTGGACAGCCTCAGTGTTCATACTCAGCTGCCATTCACCTTGTTTTTTGTTCGTTTGTTTTTGTCTTTTGTTTTGGGGCTTTGTTTTATTTGTTTTGGGTTTTTTTGTTTGTGTTTTTGTTTTCTTTGAGACAGGTTCTCTTATTGACCTGGAAGTCACCAAGAAGGCTTGGCTGCCTGGCACATGAGTCCCAGGGAGCTGCCCATTTCTGTTTCCCTAGCACTGGGATTCCGATTGTATACCACCATACTGAACATTTTCACATGGGTTCTGGAATCAAATTCAGATGCTTGCACTTGCAAGGCAAGCACTTTGATGACTGAACTATCTTCCAAGCTATTTTGAAGTGGCCTTTGGAGTCAGGCATACCTGACCCTGGGCATAAGAGGTTGATGGGTCACGAGGATGGAATCTAGAAGCAGGCATTTTAAACTTCTTCAGAAACTCAACAGGTTGTCACACATGATAGGTGGTAAGTCCCAAACTAGGTGCACATTCTCTCTAGGTAAAGGCATGGTGATATTTCTCTAGAAACTATCAAAGAATGAGTTGAATGGAGAGTGTTGTCTTGGTTGATTTTCCGTTACTGTGGTGAGACATCACGACCTAGATGTGTGGCCTTCCACTGGAGCCTGGCCAATCTACTAGGACGATACTCCCTTAAAGGAAACTGATGCCCTCTCCCACTGCTCCTCAGCGGGGTCTCACTGTAGAGCTCTGGTTGGTCAGAAACTAGAGCTTTCCTCTACTGATGGGAAGATGTTTTCAGGTGGTCCCCAAGTCATTTAAAGCAGTATGTTGTAAATTTAGTGCATCCAGGTGACCTAGAGGCAGGGTCTGATGATGTGCATGTCCTACCTGCATCCCAGGTATGAAGATGCTGAGAGCTAGGAATCAACACTTTGAAATCATTGATGTATAAAGAAAGTTTAACAACGAAAGTCTTTATGAACCATGGAGACCTTGCCTCACGTCCATTGATCACTTTTCTATTACTAACCCCTTTGCTTAATTTCAGACATATTGGCGGCTTGCCTGTCTCTGAACGGGCCAAGCATATAAGTACCATCCAGGCTTCTTCTTGTTCTCTCTCCTTTCAGAACGGGGCCCCACTGAGAGCTTCATGGCATACTCTTGACTCCCTTCAATTCTTTGCTCAGATCTGTTATGAGGACTCCCCCTACCACTGCACTCCACCCCAGCGTCCATATGCTTCTTTCATGATTTCTTTTTCCTTTATCATTCACCATCAAACTAACTGCTGCTGTCATACTGCAGGTTACATATCCAATCATGTTTAAAAACCTTCGTCACTATAATGAACCTTAAACCACTACCTCAGAGCTCTCTGGGCTCGTCCACAGGTGCTCAATAGTATTTCTTTACTTAATGAGCACAGATACAAGAGAGGAGTGGAGCAAGGGGAGATAATATGTGTAGGTGCTAGAGAAGCCACACTTGAATTTCAAAATGAGTGTTCAGGGTGAATCCTAAGTCTTATAGAAAGTTTGAGTAGGACTGATGCCTGGAGAAATGTTTTTAATATCTAGCATTTTCTGTGTCTTATTAAGCTTTTTCTTACTGTAGCATCAGAATAATGTATTTTACTGTCTAAAAGCAATATTTTAAGAATGTTTTAAGCTTAAGATAATGTTAGAATTACAGACACCTTTAAAATGTACAAGGAGGGCCTGGGAATGTGGCTCAGTAAAGTGTCTGCCTAGCATACAGGAAACCCTGGGCTCAATCCCTGGTGCTATATAAGGCAGGTATGATGGTGCCTGCCTGTAATGCTAGCAGGAGATAGTCAGGAGATCAGAAGTTCAAAGTCATCCTCAGCTACATAGGAAGTTGGAGATCAGCCTAGGCTATATGAGATCCTACCTGGAAAGAAAATGTTCAAGGGAGTACCCCCTATATCCCTTACCCAACCTACCCCACTGCTAACATTATGCTGGTACAATATTGGATCAGAAGTTGACATCACAACAAACCACAGAACAGGGTCAGATTTCACCAGTTCCATGTGTTCTCATACACATGCATTAGCACATACACAGCGTTCTTTAACTAATCTTATTCAGTCTGACCTCATATAAAACTTCATGAAGCTACCACTACCGATATACCTGCACCACCGTCCCAGGCCTCTGTCACGCTACCCATTAAAGCTGCCTCCTACTCCAAACCTTTATCCCTGGGCAACTACTAATGTGTTCTCCGTCTCTGTAAATACTACTATTTCATCAAGGCTACTTGAACGGAAGCATACAGCACACATTCTTCCAACCCTCTTAGCTCAGTATCACTTCCCTTCCTCCTTGCTGCCTTCCTCCTTTGTGTTGCTAAGCAGTAAACCTTGCTGTGATTGGGTAATAGCTTATTTAGTCCTCCAGCCTTTGAGTGACATTGGAGTAGTTCCTAGTTTGAAACTATTACAAGTAAAACCGTTATGAATCTTCCCAGCATCTAGTGTTATCACTTTTTAAAAACCTTTTTAGCCATTCTGATGACCGATAGTGCTGGTTAGTTGTTTTTGTTGTTGGTTTGGTTTGGTTTTTGTTTGTTTTGTTTTGTTTTGTTTTTGTCAACTTGACATAGACAAGGTCATCTGGAAAGGGAGACCCTTAATTAAAATATATATATATATATATATATATATATATATATGTCTCCATCAGATTGGTCTGTAGCCAAGTTTTGGGGGAGTAGGAGGCTCTTAACTAATACTTTATATAGAAGGGTGGGTGGTCTGGGATTGTGCAAGAAAGCAGGCTGAGCAAGCCATGGGGAGCGAGCCAGGGGTCTCTACTTCAGTTCCTGACTCCAGTTCCTTCTTTCAGTTCCTGCCTTGGCTTCCCTCAGTGGACTGTGACTCAGGAAACATAAGCTGAAAGAAACTCATTCCTCCTCAAGTTGCTTTTGGAAATGGTATTTGCCACAGCAGTAGGGATCTAAGTAAGAGAGCTGTGTAGCGTTACCTCCTTGTAGTTTGTAACTTACATCTCTGTGATGGCTGAGAACGTTCAACATCAATGTTTACTTATAATCTGTATATGACCTATAATGAACTCTCTATTGATGTCTTTCATCTGCTTTCTAATTGCAAAATTTATTTTATTTTTTCCTCCTTCCTCAACCCCCCTTGAGATCTATACCCTTTTTTCTACCCACTCAACATTACTTTCTTTATATGTTGATTGTAAACCTATTGATTTGTGCTGCCCACATAGTCTAAGATATGTGGTCTTGCACTGGAGCACAGTTGGCCAGCCAGTGGGATAGATTCTTAAATTAGAGAAAACTCAGTCCCCTCCCAGCAGCTGCCAACAGCTTCTCAACAGTCTTCCCTTGGCTGGCCTGGAACTCACTATGTAGACTAAGCTAGCCCCAAACTCACAGAGCTCTAACTTCCTTTACCTCCCAAGTGCTAGAATTAAAGGCACGCACCACCATGCCAACCCTGAACTCATTTCCAGGGTAGAACTTCTCTAACAAGTACTTTGTTAGGCACATGGTTTTCAAGTGTTGTCTTCCTGTCTGTTTTATCTACTGGACAGAATATTTTGTAAAAAGTGTCAAATTTAAATAAAGTCCAATTCATTATTTTTCCTTCTATGGATCATGATGATGGTGTCAAATCCAAGAACTCTTTGTCTAGCTTTTGAACTTAAAAGTATTTTTTAACGCTTTTGTCTAGAATTTGATCCATGGCCCATTTTGACTAAAAATTTGTATGGCTTAGAAAGAGATGTAATTTATGTCTATAGATAGTTTGGCACCATTTATTGAGAAGATTGTCCCTGTGATTGAACTTCGTTTGTTCTTTGGTTATATCCGTGTGGATCTGTTCTTGATTTCATGTTGCATCTCTCATCTTTGAAGTACTCTAGTCATATCAGCATTGCTTGTATCTATTGAGTAAATAGCCATTTATCTTAGTTTCTTTTTTTGCTGTAACAAAATCCCCCGACAAAGGATACTTAAAGGGAGAAGGGGTTATTTTAACTCACTCTTCCAAGTTTCAGTTCTTCCTGTCAGGTATCAGGACCTTGAAGCAATTAGTTGGTCATATTGCATCTGCAGTCAGAAGAAAAAGACAATGCATGCATGCATGCTAGTGCTCAGCTCTCTTTCTCCACTCTTATGTCCAGAATCCTCTGCCTAAGGAATGATGCCACTCACAGTAGGAGCTTCTTCCTACCTCAATTAACATAAGCTAATACCCTACAGATCTGCTCAGAGCCCCATCCCCAAGGCGATTCCAGATTTGGTCATGTTGACAATTAACACCAACCACTAAACCACTTAACACTGGAAGAGTGATTATTTCCTACTTCATTCTGTTTTTCTTCAAAATTATTTTGACTACTATAAAATCTTTCCCTTTCCATGAATAATTTTAAGTAAGCTTATCTGTGTTTATGTGAAACTTCTTGCTTAGGTTTTGACAGGAGTTATATTAAACTTGTAGATGAGGTTAGGAAAGCTGCCGCTATTACCATGTTGAGTCATTTAGTTCATGAATATGGTATGCCTTTTAAAGTCCTTACATCTTTAAGATTTTTTCATCAACATTTTGTAATTTTTATCTTTCAGATTATGTACAACTTCTGTGAGAACTGGATCTAGGTATCTCATTTGCTTTAGAGCTATTATAAATGCATTTACATTTGTGTTGTAGTTTCTGCTTGTTAATTGCCAGAAAGGAGAAATGAAGTCCTTTTTGTTAAGCTTACATCCTGTGGCACTGAAAAACACCCACTAGTTTTGGGATTTTATGAGGGTTTTCATTTCTTTTTTATTAGCATTGTTAGGTTGCTTGGGAGTTTTATGCATCTATAATCATGGCTTCTTTTCTGACCTGAATTCATTTCAGCTCTTTTATGTCTATCACAGCTAGAACTTTCAGTACTTTGTTACCTAACAAGGAAAAAGTGGAAATCTTCCCCTGTTCTGGGAAGAGGAACAGATTCAGTCTCTGACTGTCACTATAATTGTAAGTGTAGACTTTTCAGAGATGTTCTCTGCCACTGAGGATGGTCCCCTCGTAGATGTTCCTTGTCATTGAGGATACACCCTTCTCTGATGTTTTCTGCATCACTGAAGACATGCCTTTCTATCCCGAGTGTGCTGAAAAGTGTTGTAAATGGTGTGGAATTTTGCAAAAGAAAGTTTACATCAATTGACCCAATTATATGCTGTTTCTTATCTACCCTGTTGATATGGGGGTTCCATTGATTTTCAAGTGTCAACTAGGGTTGCATACCTGAAATAAATGTCTTTTTATATGTTGTCATATTTGTTATTAGAATTTCATGGACAATCTTTGTTCAAGAGTGGTTTGAGGTGCTATTCCAGAATATCGATGTATAATTTTTTTAGCCATCTTTATGTGGCTCTGGTGTCACAGTAATATCACATTTGTAAAATTCAGTTGAAAATGGTTCCTTCTTTTTTAGTTTTGGGAAGATTTTATGTAAAATTGGTATTAATCTTTTTTAATATTCATAAAGTTCTCCAATAAAACCATCTGGACTAGAAATTTCTTTTTGAACAGTATGTAAATTACTAGTTCATTTTTTTCTTATTTCCTATTCAGGTTAGTAGTTTTGTTTTTTTTTAACTTGGCTGAGTTTTGGTAATATTTGATTTTTGGAGAAACTGGTCTATTTCTTCCAGGCTGTTAACTTTCTGAGTGTCAAGCTGTTTGCAATATTCATTTACTTACTTATGTGTGTGTTGTATGTACATGTATTGTTTGTATGTATACATGTGTTATCGTATGTACACATGTGTTGCGACTATGCACATGTGTTTGTGTGTTCATGAGTGTGCAGAGACCAGAGGTCAGTGTTATGTTTTGAGACAAGTTCTCTTACTGACACTGAAGCTCATGAACTTGGTTAGGCTAGTTGATAAAGGAACTCCAGGAACCCACCTGTTTCTGCTCCCACCCCATGCTGGGGTATAAACATGCATACAGCAGTCCCATCATCACATACAGTTTTTATGCAGGTGTTGGTCATCCAAACTCAGACCCTCATGCAGCAGGTCCTTCCCTGAGTGAGCCTTCTCCCTAGGCCCCTTTGCTATTCGCATGGAGATGGGATCTTGAATATATTCACTGTCAATTCATAATACTGGTGACTTTTAACAAGATCTATTTTTTATTTTTCTTTATGTGGATATGCCTGCATGAGTTTCTCTGTACCAGTACCACTAATACATGGACCAATGGAAGCCAGAGGTCTTTGGATCTCATGAAACTGAAGTTATGGTGTGAATGCTGCCAAGTGTGGGTGCTGGGAACTGAACTCAGATCCTCTAAAAACATAGTAAGTACATGCTCTTAAAACACTGGACCATCATCTCAGCTCCAGGACTGTGGTTTTTGTTTGATCTTGGTCACACTTGCTTGAGTTTCAATTTTGTTTATTGTTTTGAAGAATTTGCTTTTTACATATTGGTTTTCCCTATCATTCCCTTACATGTAATCTTACTAATTTATGTTCTTATTCTTGTTTGAGTAATATAAAATTTATCATTTTAACTATTTTGCATGTGTGATTCTGTGGTGTGGAGTGCATACAAACAAAAACATACATACTCACATAGACACACAAACACACACTGCTGTAGCTCTATCAGTAGAACGGTGCCATCTTGCCATCTACACTCCCCCCATACCCCTATTTCTAGCCTCTGGAAACCACTAGTCTACCACATATAACCACAGAGTTGAAGGTTCTGGGTACTTCATGCACATGTAATGATGTGGTAGGTGTCCTTCTGTGAGTGGTTTCCTTGTCAGAGAACCCTGAAGTTTCTTCCATGTTGTAGCATGCGTATGAATACTATTTTATGTGACTAGGCATGTGCATTTGTCACATTGTATTTACCCAGCCTATTCACACTATAAAATGCTACCCTATGTCTATTATATTCAATTTTCCTTCTTCATCCAACCCAATGAATTTATATTTTTTTCTTGAAATTGTTTTCTTTGATGCAGGGATTATTTAAAAGTGTGTTGTTTAATTTCCTACTGTTTGAATATTTTGTTATCACCTTTCCATTATTGGTTGCTATACAGACTCCCTTGCTGCTGGAGAACATACAGTGTGACCTCTGTTATAACCTTGGTTAATTTCTTTGACTTTCAACTAAGTGACGTCAGCATTCTGAAGCAAATTTATATGGACAGCATTTAGCTGTGCTGTGAGTTTTGTTTGTGTTTTTAAACTCACAGGTTTCTAAACTCATATTCACATAGTGACTAGGTTACCCTACCAATATTTGTCTTTTAATTGGCATATTTAGAACATTTACACTTAAAATAATTTATTGAGACAGAACTAGAGAGATGGCTCAACAGGTTTGTTTGTTGTTGCTGGTTTGTTTGTTTGTTTTTCTGATTGTGGGGTTGTTGTTGTTGTTGTTGTTAAAGCACTTGCCACACAAGCTTAATGAGCTGAGATCAATCCTGGGAACCCACAGAGGTAGGAGAGAACCAACTCCTGACAGTTGTGCTCTGACTTCCACACACACTCTTTGACACATGTGCATGTACCACATTCACACACACCAAACCCATGCACAATAATAGTGCATTACATTGGGGAAAAAAAGTTAAAGGAAGAGCTGGTAACTAAAGGTGCCTACAGCCAAGGCTGATGGCCTGAATTTTATCTCTGGAGCCTACAGAGTGGGAAGAGAGAGCTAAACACTTCAACCTGTACTCTGGCCTCCTTGCATGTGTGTCAGGCTATGCATATCCTCACATCTACATGCACACACACACACACACACACACACACACACACACACAGAGAGAGAGAGAGAGAAAGAGAGAGGGGGGAGGAGAGAGGGAGAGAAGAAGAGGAAGAGGAAGAGGAAGAGGAAGAGGAAGAGGAAGAAGAAGAAGAAGAAGAAGAAGAAGAAGAAGAAGAAGAAGAAGAAGAAGAAGAAGAAGAAGAAGAAAGGGAAGGAAGGAGGGATGGAGAGAGGGAGGAAGGGGAGGAGAGATGGGAGGGAGGGAGGGAGAGAGAGAGAGAGAGAGAGAGAGAGAGAGAGAGAGAGAAGTTTAAAACAAAGCACAATTACTAATGCATTGAGGGTTAGGCCTGCCATTCTACTGTTTGTTTTCTGCCTGTTCTGTTTCTATCTCTCCTCTGTTTCCATTCCTCTGCCTTTACATGAGTTAGTTGAACATTTTAAGTGTATTAGGTGCAGCACTCTGTATGGGTAACTTATAGGAGTTGCTGTTGGTATTACTCAAGAGATGGGTGGGTGGATGGGTTAGATAAATAAATGACAGGCAGACAGATAGTAATTAGATACCACAATCTCCTGGTGCCTAGTTCATATAGAGAAGTCTCAAGTCAATGTAAATCCCTTAGCCCTCTTCAATTTTAAAAATATAGCCTTCTCACTTCCTATGTTCACCACAGTAGGTGATGCTAAGTTTCGTGATTGATCCATCCATAAAGTATGACTAGAGGCATTATGGGTGATGGTGTATTGTGTCCACTTCCATTCTGAACGATCATAATCATTTTTCCTGAAGACCCAAGCCTTCCATTATTATTTTCTTATATTTGAGAGTCTCCTCTCTTCCTTACAGACAGGTCACTGACTAGTAAACTTTGGGTCTTCTTTTGTATGACAGTGTCTTAATGCTCCCTTAATATCTGAAGTGATTTTTTTAGGTTTTCCCATGTCTTTCACCAGTATTCAGGGTTGACACTTGTACTCTTTCCAGAACTGAGAAGAATGGTTTTCATTTAGGCATGTGATTTCAGATGAAAAAAATCACCTGTCACTCATTTTTTTTTTAAATAGAGAATATCTTCTTTCTCTCTGGCTGGTTTTTTTTTTTTGTTTTGTTTTTTTAAGTTTTTTTCCCTCCTTTACATTAGTTTTCAGACACTTAATTATGTCTCTTGGTGTGGATTTCTTTTGGTTTATTCAATTTGCAGCTCATTGGTTTTCAGATCTATAGATCTGTCTTTCAACTAATTTATAAAGTTTTCAACTGTTCTCCATTCTAGGCCTCCAGTGCGAATGCCAGATATTTGTTCTATAAATTCGGGAACTATTCATTTTCGCAGTCTATTTTCTGTCTGTTGTTCAGTCTGAATACATTTCATTGATTTCTCTTCAACCTTGTGGATTCTAGGCAGCGCCGTCTTTGCTGTACTGTTAATTCTATCCAGCGAGGTTTTTTATTATTATTATTTAAGTTATTGTATTTTTGAGCTCTATAATTTCTGCTTGGTTCTTTTTTGTAACTTCTGTCTCTTTTCTGAGGCTTTCTATCTTTTCATTATTTCAAGAGAATTTATAATTGATTATTGGAGCATTTCATAAGAGATAGTTTAAAATTCCAGTCAGATCTTTCCAGCATCTGGTTCCTCTCACCATCAGCACCTTTTTTCTCTTTCCAATGCTGAGTTTTTGAGTCTGAGTCGGGAGGGTGATGTCGTTTTTTTTGGTCCGGACTTTTTGGTTATTGGGGTAGTTCTTGGTTCCACCTAAATCTACTTGAGCAGGAAGTCACCCCTTTCAGGTTAGCATGCCAGCTCTGCCTTATTTCTGTGTCTCTAATCCTAATGGAACTTGAGTATTCTGAGCCTGCATCGTGTGATCTGACCTATTCTGGACTTCAGTGCTGAAGGGCAATTTGTGCAGTGCTCCCAGGAGCTCTTAGCGGTGTAGAAATTACTACTGCAACTACTGCCTGGGGTAGAGTTTGGTGAAGAGCTGGGGAGAGACGCTTGGCCTGGGACTCCCTTACCTGGTGAGTGGAAGAAGATCTCTTTGTTTCTGCTGAGGATTCATGGGACCGCCCAGCAGTGGCTCAGCAGCACAGTTGGAACTTGGATAACTAAGGGTTTCATGTGGCCTGGATGTGACCATCTGAGTCTGTTTTATGAAGCAGAGAGTGGAGGGTCTGGGACTTTATTTTCTTTTTAATCTTTACTATAATTACTATGGTTTCTTTCTTTCTTTCTTTCTTTTTTTTTCTTTTCTTTTTTTTTTTTTTTTTTTTTTTTTTTTTTTTTTGGTTTTTTTGAGACAGGGTTTCTCTGTGTAGCCCTGGCTATCCTGGAACTCACTCTGTAGACCAGGCTGGCCTTGAACTCAGAAATCCACCTGCCTCCCAAGTGCTGGATTAAAGGCGTGCGCCACCACCACCTGGCTTTTACTGTGGTTTCTTTGGAGACTACTACTGTTGTTGGTTTTTTGTTTATTTATTTGTTTGTTTTTTTACTTTCTTATATAAATACATATTATATGTTGAGCATCTTCAACCCTGTGTATCTCCCCCTGTCCCATCTCTCCTTTTCCTTAGTCCCCTTTGTTCCTTTAAGTAGCTCTGCTTCTACTTCTAGGTCATATACATACAACTTTAAAAACCTCTATAAAATATGGAAAGCACAAATGAAAAAGTAATGATATTTGTTTTTCTGAAACTGGCTTAATTTAGTTCATCTGACTCTCTCCAGCTATACCCATTCTCACAACAATGCTATAACTTCATTCTTCTTTATGGATGAAAAACCCAGAATGTATATAGACTACATTTTCGTTATTCATCTCTCTGTTGTTGGACATCTAGGGTGGTGTCTTGCTATTGTGAGCTTGTGAGAATAAATATTAATGCTCAAGTGTTTCTGTGATCCACTAAATTGGAGCTCTGTTGGCAAATATCCAGATGTTAACCATATACCTGGTCAGTGTTCTTCCCTAGAGCTTTCTTGCTGCTGCTGCTGCTGTTGATGATGATGATGATGATGATGATGATGAGGAGGAGGAGGAGGAGGAGGAGGAGGAGGAGGAGGAGGAGGATAAGGATGAGGATGAAAATGATGACAATGGCAACAATACCACAAGCAGATGATCTTTTTCCATCAGAAGGTCATAGGTCAGGGGTTGGTGTGACTGGATTGTCACCATTGCTGGTAAGGACTATAGTTGATATTACTACCACAGTCCCCAAGTCTAGAAAGGGACTGAGTTTTCCCACTAGGTCCCTGTTGTTGGTCCCTTTCCACTGGTCTGTTGGCTAGAATGAAGGCTCTCCTTTGTCCTTGTTGTTACTTTGTGTGCTTGCTCTTGATAAGGCTCTCCAGTGCCCTGTGCCGTAGCATATGACACAAAAGAAGATCTGATCCATCTTCATATCCTCATTTCTCAATTCCTGAAGTCTGCATCTAGTTTGCCTCCTTCCCCTCGGCTTTCAGGGTCTTCTCATCACTATCTCTTTAACAACTATTGAGTGTTTAGTTATATTTAAGAGACCAGGAGCAGTGGAAACTGAATCTCCAACAGCGTGCTCTGGAACTGAAATTCCAGAAAGCAATATAATTTTGACTTCACAATCAGGTCTTTAATCCATCTGAAATTGATTCTGCTGTATGATGTGAGACAGAAATCTAATTTCTTTTTTTCCCATATGGATATCAAATTGTCTTGGCACAGTTTTTGAAAAGTCTGCCTTTTCTCCAATGCTCTGTGGGGCTCACCTCTGTATTGTATCAAGAGTCTATTGCTTGGCTCACTATTCTATTACAGTTGCTCTACGATATTATCCCTGCACCAATATAATACTGATTTATCACAGTTTTATAGTAAATGTTTATATGATGATACAAATATTCATACTTTTTATATTTGTTTTTTTATCCAGCAAACCTGCTTAAAATCTCTTATTAAGTTTAAAACTGTATCTGTAGAGTCATTTTGAATTTTCCATACATACAGATATTTCACTTTTAAGTCATCACTTTCTTTTTCCATGTTTGATCATTTTTGTTTGAGGGAGAAGAAAGAGTCCTTTCTGCACTGGCCAAATCTCCAGGATAGTGGTGACATGACAGAACGGGGAGCAGTACAACTCTGGATCCTAGTTCTTCCGCTACAAAGGGAGCTTTTGGCCGTGGATGGTCCAGCCTGTGATCCCCGCACTCAGGAGCCAGAGACAGGAGAACCAGGAGTTCAGGGTCATCCTTAGCTACAGAGGGATTTTGCATCCAGCAAGGAACACATGGGACCCTGTGACAAAACAAAGCCCCAAACACCACAAAGCCAAAGAGCTGGGGTGTAACTCGGTGGGAAAGCACTTCTGTAGCACTTGTGAAGCTAAAGATTTGATTCCTAGCACCATAAAAGAAAAGGGCAGCTCCCAGAGCTTCAGCACGGAACATGATGTTTGCTCTAGGTTTGCGTAAATGCGCTTCACAGTGTTAAAGAAGTCCTTTCTATTGCTATTCTTAAGATTTTCTATTAAGAATGAATAGCAAATTTTTCTCTTAAAAATTAAAGAACCACATTGTGCCAAAACCAGTCATAAGAAAATTAAAGTGCTTGTACCAGTACCAGACAAAACATACTTCATAGTAGGGACAACTGCTGTGGTTAAAGACCTTTATGTCATAAAGATTAAGGGGTCAATTTATCAATAGGACATAACAATGCTAAATATTTATGCACCCAATGAGAGAATGTTAAAATCCATGAGGCAAAGATGGATAGAATTGAGATGAGAAATTGCTGTATCTACAAGAATACTTGTATATTTCGATAGCCTTCTCTTAACACTTGATAAAACAAATAACAGAAAATCATAAATGATACAGAAGACTTGATTAAGAGTATCCAGCAATTTGACCTGATATAAGTAGGCTATTCTACCCAACAGGAAAATACGTATTTTTCTCCCAAATGCGCATAGCATATTTGTCAGGATATATCATGTTTCAAACCACGTCTCTAGAAGGTTTTAAAGAATTAAAGTTATGCAATGTATGTTCTTTGAACAAACTGGAAGTAAATTTGAAATCAAAAAAAGAAAAATATTTAGAAAATTATAAAATATCAAGAAGCTAGATAGCATACTTCTTAATAGCCTGTGAGTCAAAGGAAAGACAAAAAAGAAAGACAGAGCTAACTGAACTAAATTAAAATAAAATATGACAAAACTGAGATATAGGACTGCAGAATTACCTACAGGCAAACTAGTACCACTAAATACCCATGTCTGAAAAGAAGAGAATTCTCAAATCTATGACCACAGTATCAATTTTAAGAAAGTTTTAGAAAGAAAAAGTGGAAGACAAGGAAAAAAAAATCAAGATTGTCAAAATCAATCAAATACAAGATACTTTTAAATCAATGAAACAACATCTTTCATTTCTATTAATTATCATTAGTAATTAAAAATAAAATTATTTTATTAATTTCATGTAAAAGATAGTAATAATGAAACTGATGAGTTAGACTTAGCATAGAAGACATAAGTTGCCAATGTGCACATGAAAACCTTCAATCCCATGACATCACTGCACAGTCTGTAGACATTTCAGGACAACAGGGGACTACTGGCAACAGGTTTGTGGTAATAAATTTGATGACAAAAAACAATATCTTTCAGAAGTTATCTTTCAAACTTTACTCAAGAAGAAATAACCTGAATAACCTTTTATCTGCAAAATAAATTGAATTTGTAAATAAGATTCTTCCGACAAAACAAGTCCAGCTCAAACGTCTGCATGCGGATGTCCTGGCACACACTGGCGGAGATGTGGGTGAATTCTATCCAAAGGTTCCAAAAATTGCAAAGGAAGGCACACTTCCTAACTCATCCCAGAAAGCACAATAGGGTGATACAAAAGCAAGGCAAAAATGCCACAAGGAATGAAAACCACAGAATGATTTCTCTCATAAACACACAAGTCATAATTATCAACAACAGTTTAGCAGTCAAATCAATAATTTACCCCAGCCAAAGAAGATTTATCTCATAAGTGTAGTTAATTTAATATTTTTAAAGGAATCAAGATAATTCACTGTATCAACAAACTAAAACAGAAAACCCATCTGTTAAAAATATAATTAAAAAATTTAAATGGCTGGCAAGATGGCTTAGCTGGTGAGGGTACTTGCTGCCAAGCCTGATACCCTGAGTTCAACACCCACGTGATGGAGGGAACTGACTCCTACAGGCTGAACTCTGACCTCTTCATGAATGCTGACATATATGATACTAAGTAAATAAATATAAAATATAATATTTATATATGATAAATTTATTCTTAATATATGTATATTATAAAATATGTTTATTTTCATATGATATGTAATATATATTGTGTGTTTCATATATATGACATATAATGAATAAATACACAAAAATAAATAAACATAATGATGTTATATAAACATTATTATTTGCTTATTTAACTAGGTTCAAAAAGAAGCATTTCACTAATGTAATTTTTATTTCTACTTAAGAAGAAAAAAACTCTTAGAAAACAGTTAGTCAAAAGTAAATTCTTCTAGTGGATTAAGGGGGTCACTGTAGGTATCTAGGCAGGGATGTAAACTCTTCAAAGAGGTGAGATGAAAACCCAGTGCAGAGGGCCTTTGCCAACCTGGATCAGACTTCGGGGAGTCTAATAACAGGTGCTTTATTCCCAATGCATTTGAGTCCTGTATAATTTGGAAAAAAGTTTCCTGGTGTAATACAATCCCCACTGCACAAGGAAGCATAATTACATTGAAAC
>JADRCD010202632.1:3207-8207 GCA_019843815.1 Montemys delectorum | reverse complement strand
ACTTCCCCAGGAGCCCACTGAACCTATTATCATTTATTTCTAAACTTAAAAAGTACAAACTTCCCCTACAGTGTGCTCTCCTCAGAGAAATAAATATTTATTGATGGCAGTAAGGAAATACATAGATATGTTTACCAATAGTTATTTGTGGATAATGGACTTATGGGTGATTTTTATGTTAAGTCTCATACTTTATAGATGTTTCTGGGTTCTCCTAAGTAAATATAAATAAGTTCAATAATCAGAAAAATCATTATTTTAAAATGTGGATTTATTATGTATTTTTATTATAGTAAAGAAGAAAAACTATCTAAGATATGTTTCCTAACTGTACAGCATAACTGATAGTAGATGTCAAGTTACAGAGATTTCCATTCCATAGAAAATCAAATAACAGCTGGGCAGTGGCTCACACCTTCAGTCCCACACTTGGGAAGCAGAGGCAGAAGGATCTCTGAGTTTGAGGCCAGGTGGATCTACACAGCAAATTCCAGGACAGCACGGCTACAGACGCACAGAGAAATCCTGTCTCAAAAGAACAAAATGAACAAAGAAAATACGATAACAACAAAGATTAAATATAAAGGTCCCCATTTCAATCTGCCCAGAAATAACTCTCTGTGAGGACAGCAGTGGATAAAGACGATGTGAAACCATCAGGGCCATTCTTTGCGTGAGCTTGAGGCTCATCATCAGCCCACCAAGTGACCTGCTCACTGAGCATAGCATGTCTCTAATCAGGCAAGTGGCATTTTCCAGCATTTGAGGTTCTTTTGTTTTCTATAGATTCCTGATATCATGAGCTTAACTGTTCAGCTGTTGGCTCTGGGTTGTTTCTCTGGGGTCACATACATACCATCTTTCCACATGGTGGTACTTTGTGTTTAAAATGAGTTTCTCTGCCTTACCTTGCTTTTCAGATTACATAACTACAATTTCCTTTGCCACACTTCAGATGTCATGACTGCCAACCAAAAATGGCTTGGAAATAAACTGATGAAACAAACAACATGGAAGAAGTCATACATATCTGCTCAGTGGGGAAAAAAATGTCTAAGTATCAGATTGATTTTGAAAGTGAGTCTGTGAACTGGTCAATAAAGAAATCAGTCCAGCAATACCTGACTTCCAATTATACCACAGAGTCATCATGACAAAACAGTGTGACAGGGTCACAAAAACAGACATATGGACCAGTGGAATATAACTGAGGATCAGAAGTAAACTGGCATTGCTATGGCCACCTGAATTTTGACAAAGGTATCCACAGTATAGATTGGAGAAAAGACAGACTCTTCAAAAACTGTGCTGGGGAAAATGGCATATCTAAATATAGAAGAATGAAACTAGATCTGTATCTCTTACCTTGCCTCAAAATCAATTCTAAATAAATCAAAGATATTAATGTAAAACCTGAACCTCTTAGCCTTCTAGGGAAAGACATGAGAGAAACACTTCAAGACATGGGCATAAGCAAGGGCTTTCTAAAAGGGCTCTAATGGGGGAGAGGGTACTCAAGAAATGATAGCAAGAACTGAAAAGTGAGAATATAGAAAAGGGTAAAACTTCTGCATAGCAAAGAGCTGACAGAGTGAGGAGACAGCCTATGAAGTGAGGCAGGTCTTTACCTGCTATACACTGGACAGAGGATTTGTAACTAAAATATAGAAATAACCAAAAGAAAAAAAACAAAATAATTCAACCAATAAAGTGGCAAATGAAATGAACAGACAGTTCTTGAAAATAAAGTACCATTGCCAATAGCCGCATGAAAAATTTGTCCAACTTCTTTCACCATGAAGAAAATGCAAGTCACAACTACATTGTGATCCCTTCCCACAGGGAAAACACGTGAGAGTAAAGGCTGAGCGCTTAGCAGGTGTGGGGAAGAGAAGCTTTGGTCGCTGTTGATGGGGTATGAATGAGTGTAGACATTATGGGCATCAATGTAGAGATTCCTCAGCAAAGCTGAAAACACAAGGCCTGTGTGACCCACTCCTGGGGACCTTCACAGAGAAATCTCAGTCAGCCCACCACAGAAACCTGCACATTTACATTTATTGCTGTGTCAGTCACAAATAGCCTAATTATGCAATCGGCCTAGGTGTCCATCAGCAGATGAATGGACTAAATGCCAGATGTCTATACAATGGAGTTTTAATCAGCCCCACTTAATCAGAAAAATGAAATTATGTCATGGATGGAACTGGAAAGCATTGTACTTAGCAAAATAAGTCAGTGTCAGAAACACAAATATTTCATTTCTGTCACATGTGAAACCTGGATTTTACACACACACACACACTTTACACATACACACACATAAACATACACACACATATACATACACACACATATACATACACACACACACACACACACACACACACACACACACACCAGTGAGGTAGAAGAAAAAACATAGGGGTATAGAAATAGGTAGTATATGGTGAATGTGTTTAAAGTAATGCTATATTTAAATGAAAATGTTGTTATAAAACCTATCACCTTATATAATGGCTATATGCTAATACTTGTTTTTGAAGAAACTAGTGTGGCTGAGGCAGAGTCTGCTGGATAATTAGAGAGAGATGAAAGTCAGGAAGAGGACATGGCCACCAGGGATGAACCTGACTGCACCTCCATACCACATGCTTAAGCATGAGAGCTCAGGTTCTTTGGGCTGTAAAAGGGACAGTGAGAGAGAAGCTCAGCGAGAAGGGGTGGGATCCAGTTCCTGCAGGCAGTGTCCCCTCTGCTACTACTTTGCCCTGTGACCTGAGTGGCAGATCCTGTGCACCAGGTTGTGAAGCAAGACTCCCAGAAGTCTTTCTTCCATATCCCCAGAACTTACTATCAGATTGGCAAAATTGAAGGTATCAGGGTAAGGGCAGTTCTGAAGAGCTCTGCCCCAATATACAAAGGAATGTCTTCATAGTTTGTAAAGGGAGGATGGTGGGAAAGATGAGGAACCATCCTGTTCTTACATGATGCCATCTGGTCATGTGGCTGCTTGTGAATTCTCCTGCATTCTCAGATTCCTCCAACTGTGCAGAGGACACATACTAAAGACATAAAGAGGGCGTGCAGCACCTGCATCCCTGCAGCAAGGATACAAGGGAGGCACCAGATAGGGGCCCACAACCTTCTCTTCTCATACTTGATGTCATCGTGCCCAAGAAGCCCTGAATAGGTACATGAAATACTCAGTGCCATGTGTCTAAGTTCCATTCATTCATCCTATATTCAAAATACTGTTCATTGTCTAGCCTTCAAATCTGGAGCTAGGGAATGTTACACCCCGGAAAGAGGGCTAAGTGGGTATTGAAAGTGGGTACAAGATCACTAAGAGGAAATGTGGAAGGCTCAATTACCTGGAACTCAATCATAAAGATGGTTTGTGAGACCCAATTTGTTATGTTCCATGGGCACTAAAATAGGGAATGTCAGGACACAAGAAATATCAGTTCTGGGATATCCTATATATGGAACCTAGAGTAACAGCCCTGGTAGGGTATAGCTAAGAACATTACTGATAGCAAGTCTAATGTCCCTAACACAGTGACATAGAAGGAGTGTGGACTTTGGATTACAGCCTATCATCTTAAACACTTTGTTTGTCATTGACTTCTTGGAGCTTCAGGATCTCCTGCAAAACTCTAAGAACAACACACCTACCTGTTGGATGGTCAGCGAGATCCACATACTTCACTATAGAGCAGGCTTTCGATGGGTACTGGCGATTGTTATCTTTCAGAGAAGGTGTGTCCAACCCCGGAAGTTGACAAGGCAAATCTAGGAGAGGGAGATACCTTCAAGCGCAGTAGGAGGAAGTCATGTTTCCCCCAGGCTTGAAAACTCTTTCAGACAGCTTTGCTAAGTTTAAACCTGTCCACGTTGACACTTAAACCACAGCTTGTATGCCTTCAAAATCACTGTGTATCATTTCATTTAAGTGAATCCCTGCCTGCTATTCAAAAAAAAAAAAAAGTCTGCCCTTATATTTTAAAAAAAAGAAACAAAAACAAACAAACAAACAAACAAACAAAAACTCTTCTAGGCTGTCCACCATTTTCCACTTGGCATAAATCTAGATCACACTGGAGCTTTCTCTCTCAAATGGGTTACTCACACCAATAAACACAGCCTCAAGACCCTGGAGGCACACAATGTGGGGAAATTTACACACTCGTAAAGAGAACACGCCTGCTAATATGTTTACAGGTCGGGGGTCTTTCTGGTGAATGCAGACAAGATATTGCTGCAGTAAAAGGGGAAATTACTCAGGCCTATCTTTCAGGCATGGAGTAGGGATCCCCAAGACTTGGCTGACAAGCTTCATAAATCTCCTGCGTTTCTGTTTGTCCCAGCTTCCATCATTTCAAGCAACATGTGGGATTGCTGCATGTTAGGAAAATAAATCAAATGAAATTATAGATTCGCCTTTGTGATTCTGATGTGCAGATTACGTTATGGGTCTCACACCCTTCAGTGCGTTTGCACTACGGTATAGTTATTGGATTTTGATGTATTGCCAACATCAAACCTTAATAAATATTTTTCTGCACTAAGTGATGCTGGGAAAGAAGGCACTCTTAACACACTGCCTGCTTAGGTGGTTTAGTAAGAAATGAAAGGAAGCCAGTGTGAAAAGAATAAACATGTCAAATCTGGACTTCCATGCCAGATCTTATATGTCTAGTTCCCAGGAGCCCTGAGAAATAGAAACATGAAAGAAAGTTGGAAACTGGTAGGATTGTTGGCTAGAATCTAACAGGAAGAAATAAATCCAAGAGACCCCCACAGGAAGGAAGGCTAGAACCTGACAAGACAGAAACCTGGAGCCTGACAGGAAGGAAGACTAGAGTCTTACAGGAAAAAAAAAAAAAGCTGGGAGCATCACAGGAAGGCTGACATTTAAGTGAAGGGAAACTAGAATCTGACAGTAAGAAAACCTGGAGCCTGACAGGAAGGAAGCCTGGAGCCTGACAGGAAGGAAG
>JADRCD010202631.1:14673-51873 GCA_019843815.1 Montemys delectorum | reverse complement strand
CTCTCCATGTATACTCTTTGGTTGGTGGTTTAGTGCCTGGAGGCTCGGAGGAGAGGTCTTGTTGGTTGATATGGTTGTTCTCCCTGTAGGGCTGTAAACCCCTTCAGCTCTTTCAGTCCTTTCTCTAACTCTTCCATTGGGGAGCCCATGCTCAGTCCAAAGGTTGGCCGTGATCATCCTGTGTCTGTATTTGTCAGGCTCTGGCAAAGCATCTCGGGAGACATTTATATACGGCTCCTGTCAGCAAACACTTCTTGGCATCGTAATAGTGCCTGGGTTTGGTATATGGGATGGATTCCCAGGTAGGGCAGTCTCTGGATGGCCTTTCCTTCAGTCTCTGATCCACACTTTGTCTCCATATTTATTCCCATGAGTATTTTGTTCCCATTCTTAAGAAGGATTGAAGCATCCACATTTTGGTCTTCCTTCTTCTTGAGCTTCACATGGTCTGTGAATTATATCTTGAGTATTCTGTGCTTTGGGGCTAATATCCATTGATCAGTGAGTGCATACAATGTGTGTTCTTTTTGTGATTGGATTATCTCACTCAGGATGATATTTTCTAAATCCATCCATTTGCCTAAGAATTTCATGAAGACATTGTTTTTAATAGCTGAGTAGTACTCCATTGTGTAATTGTACCACATTTTCTGTATCCATTCCTCTGTTGAGGGACTTCTGGCTATTATAAATAGGGCTTCTGTGAACATAGTGGAGCATGTGTCCCTGGTACATGTTGGAGCATCTTTTGGGTATATGCCCAGGAGTTGTATAGCTGGGTCCTCAGGTAGTACTATGTCTAATTTTCTGAGGAACTGTCAGAATGATTTCCAGAGTGGTTGTGCCAGTTTGTAATCCCACCAACAATGGAGGATGTTCCTCTTTCTCCACAACCTCACCAGCACCTGCTGTCACCTGAGTTTTTGTTCTTAGCCATTCTGAATGGTGTGAGGTGGAATCTCAGGGTTGTTTTGGTTTGCATTTCCCTGATGACTAAGGATGTTGAATATTTCTTTAGGTGCTTCTCAGCCATTCGGTATTCCTCAGTTGAGAATCCTTTGTTTAGTTCTCTACCCCTTTTTTAACAGGGTAATTTGATTCTCTGAAGTCTAACTTCTTGAGTTCTTTTTATATATTGGATATAGCCCTCTATAGGATATAGGATTGGTAAAGATCTCTTCTCAATTTGTTGGTTGCTGTTTTGTCCTATTGACAGTGTCCTTTGCCTTACAGATTCTTTGGAATTTCATAAGGTCCCTTATGTCTGTTGTTGATCTTATAGCATAAACCATTGGTCTTCTGTTCGGAAAAATTTCCCCTCTGCCCATGTGGTCAAGGCTCTTCCTCACTTTCTCTGCTCTTCCTCACTTTCTCTTCTATTAGTTTCAATATATCTGGTTTTATGTGGAGGTCCTTGTTCCACTTGGACTTGAGATTTGTACAAGGAGATAAGAATAGATTGATTTGTATTCTTCTACATGCTGACCTCCAGTTGAACCAGCACCATTTGTTGAAAATGCTGTTCTTTTTCCACTGGACGCTTTTAGCTCCTTTGTCAAAATTCAAGTGACTATAGTCGTGTGGGTTCATTTCTGGGTCTTCAATTCTATTCCATTGATCTACCTGCCTGTCTCTATACCAATACCATACAGTTTTTCTCACTCTTGCTCTGAATTACAGCTTGAGGTCAGGGATGGTGATTCCCCTGGAAGTTCCTTTATTCTTGAGAATAGTTTTCGCTATCCTGGGTTTTTTGTTCTTCCAAATGAATTTGACAATTGCTCATTCTAACTCTATGAAGAATTGAGTTAGAATTTTGATGGTGATTGCTTTGGTGATTCAACAAAGTGGCTGGATATAAAATGAACTCGAACATCAGTAGCCTTTCTCTACTCAAAGGATAAACAGACCAAGAAAGAAATTAGGAAATGACACCCTTCACAATAGTCACAAATAATATAATATAGGTTGGTGTGACTCTAACTAAGCAAGTGAAAGATCTGTATGACAAGAACTTTAAGTCTCTGAAGGAAGAAATAGAAGATCTCAGAAGATGGAAAGATCTCCCATGCTCACAGATTGGCAGGATTACTGTAGTAAAAATAGCCATCTTGCCGAGAGCCGCTGCTATTTTTAACATCACATAGCTCCTCCCTCAGTTAAAGATTCATCTTAGAAAATAACATTTTAAGAAGATTTTTAAATTATACGTGTATGTTTTGGGGCTATGTTGATATGAGCACAGATCCTCTCAGATGCTGCACATATTGCATCTCTTTGGAGTTTATAGGTAATTGTTACTTGTCTAGATTGAATTTTAGACCTGAACATGGAACTTTTAGAAGGTCATTGTGTGCTCTTAACTACAGAAGGATCTCTCTGACTCTAGAAAAAAAGTCTTTATTAAGCATTTAGTTCATGTTAAGCATTATAAATTCCTTATTGTCAACTTCAAGCTCAGATGAAAGTATTGAGATACTTTCACATAATTCATTTTGTAGAACTAAATCATCTCTGACTACTGAACACCTCTTAAAGTTCATTTATTAATCTCCCTTTCAGTGTCCTTCAGCTGTACAATGTAAACTTAAATTGACAGAATCCATTCTAAGGAAACCCTTCAGTAATTATGTACAAAGTCATCCTATTGCCCAATAAACCATAGTTGACCAGTGTAAAACATGAGAACAAAGGAAATAAGAAATAGAGAGTAGAAAATGGAACTTATCCATATCAGATGTGCACATATATGAGTTGTAGAAAGGAAGGACAGTCATCATAATTATCTCTACTTTGTTCTCCTAAGGTGCACAGGCATATGCAATTGAGTATGTGTGTTCATGTGCATGTATGAATGTATTTGTATTTGTATAGATTATGTGTCCATGTGCATAAAATCATCATATACCTTATTTCTCTACTCTTAGATTATTAAACCGAAGCAGACTCCATAAGTATCAGCTTTATTTTTCAGTAGTTATGTTGGAGGGCATATGTGTTTAAAGGATAGAACTTGGGAAGAATGGCAAAGAATAAATATGGTTATCTCCAAATGTTTAAAATAAAACCTCCTGTATCCTCATTGTCACTGTACAAGAGTTTTGGAGAGGGTTACTTATGCTTCTTATACATGGTGAAATGGAAAGCTGGCATTGCTTGTATGTTTATTGGAAAATTAAACATGCTAAATATGATATTAATAGATACAATGTTTTGAGGTAAAAAGTGTCATAACCTTCCCTCTGTTGATGTTGTTGTCTTCTAAGTCTTAAATAATGTGATCTCCTTAATAATTCTGAATTACATTAGAATGGAGATTAGGGTACATAAAAGAAGCAAGGCTATAGCCTTTTCAAGACTCTTGCTGGGGTCCCAGAACACAACAGACTCAGAGTTGGGTGATGGACTTTTTTGTTTGTTTTGTTTTGTTTTGTTTTGTTTTCGAGACAGGGTTTCTCTGTGTAGCCCTGGCTGTGCTGGAACTCACTCAGTAGACCAGGCTGGCCTTGAATTCAGAAATCCACCTGCCTCTGCCTCCCAAGTGCTGGAATTAAAGGCATGTGCCACCACTCCCCAGCTGAGATGGACTTCTTATCACTGGGCTTTGTTCCACCTTATTTTTCCAATGCTTCCCAATGAGTGATAATAATTCTAGACTCAGGACTTTGCACTTGTTTATAGATCCACAGAGTAAGAGAGGCAGATTTCCACATTTCCCCCGTATTTGCTATGTTTGTTCAACTTCATCAGTTTAGGAATATTAGTTTCTCAAAATTACAGATTTATAATTTGCTACTGAGGCTTCTGCTCCTGAACTCCAAATTCTTATGTCCAATTAAGTTCCTGTTGGATTGTTTTGTTTCATGTCTGTAATATAATGTAAAATTGAACAATGATTGAGAATGTTATAGAAATCTGTTACCCTCTAATATATTTAAATTTTTAATGTTATTTAAGTTAAATATAAATATTAATTTACTGATCTAATAGTCTCCTGATAATACATCATCATTGAATTAATGATGCCATTGAACCTTTTTGTTGATAATCATCCGTTTATTAACAAATTTCAACTTAATATTTTAATTAAAGATATTTAAATATTTAGAATTTTGTAAATTATATCCCAGATTTGCACTGATGTATCCCTTCTTCTAGAACACTGCTTCTCAACTTTCCTAAGGCTTTGCCTTTTAAATACAGTTTCTCATGTTGTGGTGACATCAAACCTTAAAACTATTTTCACTGATATTTCATAGGTATTCTGCTGCTATTTCATACAAGTCTATTGTAATGAATTATAATGTAAATATATGTGTTTTCTGATGGTTTTAGGCCACTTCTGTGAAAGGGTCATTCCACCCCCACAAAAGGAAAGTGAGCCACAAGTTGTGAAGCCTTATTCTAGAATATTCTAAATATCCCAAGTGGCTTACTTACTTATACTTTTATCCATGTTCAGGTAAATATTAACATGAAAAACTTCAAATACATAACAGCTCACTAACTTAAACATTTGAATATTTTCCAGTTATGAAGCAGCTATACCACTCCTGGGCATATACCAAGAAGATGCTTCAACAAGTAACAAGGACACATGCTCCACTATGTTCATAGCAGCCTTATTTATAATAGCCAGGAGATGGAAAGAACCCAGATGTCCTTCAACAGAGGAATGGATACAGAAAATGTGGTACATTTACACAATGGAGTACTACTCAGCTATTAAAAAAGATGAATTCCTGAAATTCTTAGGCTAATGAATAGAACTAGAAAACACCATCCTGAGTGAGGTAACCCAATTGCAAAAGAACACACATGGTATGCATGCAAAGATAAGTGGATATTATCTCAAAAGCTCCTTATAACCAGGATACAATTCACAGACCACATGAAGCTCAATAAGAAGGAAGACCAAAGTATGGGTGTTTCGGTCCTTAGAAGGAGAACAAAATACTCACAGGAACAAATATGGAGTCTTGAGCAAAGAGTGAAGGAAAGGCCACCCAGAGACTGTCTCACCTGGGGATTCATCCCATATACAGTTACCCAACCCAGATACTATTGTGGATGCCAAGAAATACATGCTGAGAGGAGCCTGATATGGCTGTCTCCTGAGATGCCCGGCCAGAGCCTTACAAATATAGAGGCAGATGCTCCCAGCCAACCATTGGGCTGAGCCCAGGGTCAGTCGACAGTGGAGGAGTTAAAGGACTGAAGGAGTTGAAAGGGTTTGCAACCCCATAAGAAGAACAATAATATTAACCAACTAGATCCCCCAGAACTCCCAGGGACTAAGCTATCAACAAAGGACTACACATGGCTCCAGTTGCATATGTAGGCTACATATGCATAGGATCCAAAGGATGGTCTTGTCATGCATCAATGGGAGGAGAGATCCTTGCTTCTATTAAGGCTAGATTGATGCCCCAGTGTAAGGTAATCGAGAGCAAGGAGGTGGGAGTGGGTGAGTGGGTGGAGGAATACCCTCATAGAAGCAGGGGGAGGGAGGATATGATAGGGTGTTTCCAGGAGGGACGGAAACTAGGAAAGGGAATAACATTTTGAAGTGTAAATAAAGAAAATAGCCAATTAAAAAAAGGAGAAAAGATAATTTTTATATGCTTTCCTATGACATCTCATACTAGAGGATATAGTTGCAAAAGACTTCAAATACTGGATAGTATTTTTCTAAATTTAAAAATATTTTATGCTTCACAATAATTCAGTGGGCATTTGTTTAGTAGGAATCAAGATTTTTTTTTTATCAATTCTGTGGGTCATAGCTAGGTCTTATTAATTTATTACCAATTATTTAAATAATTCAAAACACTTCGAATCATTTTATCAGAAACCTCAATCCATTTTACATATGAACACAAGCTATTGTCTATGACTTTATATATTTTGATGATATATGAATTGAAATACCAATTAGTAAATGTAGATTATAATTTGTTTTAATCAATATTTGAAACAATAAACCATAATAGTTTGGATGTCCCATTGTCTATGTCAACAGCATTTGCTGCCTTTTGTTCAATATAGAATGACTGTCCTTGTGGTCTGCTGGGTTATCTTTTCACAGAGCCTGATCAGAGTTAAATGGGAGGAAAATTAAATTCCACCCCTCTATTTCACCCAAAATGCTCTTTGCGGCTATTTTAAATCACTAACAAAGGAGATAAGGACACCTACATACTTTTAAAATATATGCACACAAATATGCACATGCATAAAGCATAACAAAAGCAAAATGGCAATCTCAGTACATCTTCTCACTGAATGTGGAGTCTGACATGAGTTTGACACGATGAAGTCGTTTGTATTAATATCAATTTAATTCTGTTCTTACAGCAATTCTTTATCCCATGGCTAAAATCACATTCAATACAATGGCAGTGATCTTCAGATTGAACTAAGATGAGTTTCTGTTGAGTTAAACATCTCTCTTTAACTCGATTTACAGTTACTTTCAGAGTTTGCTCCTAACATCCACCGTTATGATGAAACCTTTGCATTGATCATTGAGGCAGGTCTATATGCCTCAACACATATAGAAATCCAGAATCTCTGGCGATAGAACTCAGTGATCCAGATGTAGTGATTTTGGCAAGTCACTCTTAATCCACTGCTGCTGTCTTAAGACCACTGAGCTACACTGTCAAGTCTTCTATCCAAATCTACTGTTCTTGGGGCTTTTCCAGAAATCAAATGGTGCATATTTATTTTATTTGCTTAATTAGTGGTAGCTCTATTATGAAATTTATTGCAAACTACTAAATACCTAGAAGAAATAACTGGTATTAATGATTTTTTTTATATCTTCTATTTTATAGTTGCTACAAAAGAGCGATCCAATTTGTTTTAAGTATTTTTTCCCAGCAGGCTATTTCAGCACTTTTTTGTTGTTATCTAGATAACTATCTAGGTGCTTTCCTATTGCAATTTTCATTTGAATGGTTATATAGAGTTTTGAAAACCTCTAGGTTAATACATGTCTTCAGTGATATATTGATGGACATAGTGTGTCAATCAGTCATTTGTAAAATGTCACTAATATTTCCTATGGAAAGTACAAATATTACAGATGAAAGCATACACATGAATTGAATTGTGTACATATTGTTGCAAAGAGTTGCAGAATATTTTCATTTAAAACTGCTTTCTCCAAGGGAATCCTAGGATATCCAGAGCAGTATCTGCCCTGTAGTGAGCAAATGCATTCTTCTGAACCTTTGGTGTTAAAAGGAAATGCCACTCTGCTATGAGAAGAATGGAGGTGCTCTGCTATGGGACAATAAGGATCCACTTTAAGCTTGAGATGAAGCAGAAAATGCTATATTTCATCAGAGAGATTTAAAACACCTCTTTCATTATCCAGTGACAGAGCAGAGGATTACAGTATTTAAAAAAAAAAAAAAAAAAAAAACGTATTGTTCAGATTAAAGAAAACAAAAGCTGTGGTATCAACAGCCACATCCATTAAAAGATGTAACAGATTGCTCCCTGTAAGTACAGGATACTATAAAGGCACAAGATCTTCCATGAAAATCAATCTATACAACCTCACTACTTGCAGGAATGACAATGGCAAATACTTGCTAAATTCAGGGATAAGCTTCTTAGGAGTGGATATCCATGTCTACATACTAGGCATGGGACAATGGAAAACACCAGACAGAATACTTTCTCCATGTGAAAAGATGTAGCCACACTATTCACTATCATACACCAGTATTGGCAAGGGGTATGTCACCACTTATGTCTAACAAGCTTCCCAATGTTTACTGTGTTCCACGCTCTGTGTAAAATAAAATCTTAAACTATGAAAGGTTAGTCACTCTTACTTTCAGCATGCTATTTTAGAGTATTTATAAACTTCTCAGCTACATAGCCTTTCCAATCATTATTACTGAATCCAGCTGTGTCAATATATTGAATTTATTTTTGTGTAAGTACTTAGTTTGTTATGTACGTATATGAATGAAGATCTTACCTCAGACAATGACTGTTTCTTTTATAAAGCCAAGTTATGAAAGTAGCACTGGCTAGAAGGCACTGCAATGGAGATGTTCTTATTGGTCACGATGGGAAGTTTGTAGTTAATTCTAAGTGTAGTGACATCCTATGGAATTTTAAGCAGGACAGTATATGTCTCTATTAATATATGCCAGGTCATTTGGGTGCTGAGAGCCTTGGTAGGAAGATTCTACATGGAGGTCATTTCTACATGAATATCGTTCAATGATGTGAAGTACACTTGGTGTTTTCATGGTATCTTATAAATCTTTTATGTTCCTTTCCTGAGACTTAAAATAATTTCATACTGTTTTCTATGTTGTCTAATGACTTAATCTTTGAGTCCTAATGTTCTATCTTCTCATCAATTCATTCTTCTTGTAAGGCTTTCACTTAAGTTTTCTAGTTGAGTTACAGAGTTTTCAATTCCGTCTTCCTTTTAGATTGTGTTCCTTGAATATATCTGTCTTTGTTGTTGTTGTTGTTGTTTGGTTGTTTGTTTTTTGTTTTGTTTTGTTTATTTGTTTGTGTGTGTGTGTGTGTGTTTTGTTTTTTCAAGACAGGGTTTCTCTGTTATAGCCCTGGCTGTCCTGGAACTCACTCTGTAGATCAGGCTGGCCTCGAACTCAGAAATCTGCCTGCTTCTGCCTCCCAAGAGCTGGGATAAAAGACCTTCGCCTCCACTGCCTGGCCCCTCTGTGTCTTTATTGAATTTTGGTTTTAAATCCCAGGCTCTCTTTGTCATTTCTTTCAGCCTTATGTTTGTATTTTCTTGTGCACTGCTCAGACATTTACTCTAAGTTCTTTCTCTTTAAATTAATTAGGATGTTTCTTTGTATCTTCTTTAAAATCTTCCATGTATCTCATAAAGTTTATCATTGCACTTTTATGCAACCTGGGATTATTTGATAACTTTCATTGGAAACATTCTAAAGGACTAGTGAATTGTGGGGTGAAATATTCTACTAATTGCTTTTATTGTTGTTTGTGAGTGTGTGTGTGTGTGTGTGTGTGTGTGTGTGTGTGTTATGAAACTTGAGCATCTGAGCTTCTTATGTTAGTTCTATGTCTGCTATGGCTACAGCAGGCAGAGACAGTAATCAGGATATGCAGTCAGCATTTCCAGGAATAAATATGGACTTTTGGCATGCATGGGATGAAGTCAAGAGGGCATACTAGACTGGACTCTTATGCAGGATGTGTTTCAGGGTGCAAGCCTGGAAACTAGCAATACTGTGGATTTTGCTGACAGCATTAGGATTTGGCATTTAATATATGAGACACAGGCTAAATATGGTCTAAGAAGGGTATGGGCAAAGAAAGATCTGTTGGACTCACAAGGCAATGTCTGAAAGTATATGAGTTTGGGCTGGGTTTGATAGAGGATGGGTGTGATTAGAAGCATACTTCTGGTGTCTCTATAGAAAAGGGACCAAGTTAAAAATAAAATAAAATAAAATAAAATAAAATAAAATAAAATAAAAGGAGCAAGTGAAAGTAATGAAACAACTTTATATATTTCCTGGCTATGGATAGGGTCAAGCAAGAGTTCCCAGCCAGGGTGGTTAAAGTTAGCACCGAAGACTGGGACTCCCTACATTAAAGGGTATTCAAAACGGACATAGAGAGGATGCATACAGAAGACTATGAAGTGAGAGATTGCTCAAAGGAATGAACTGTATGGTGATACTTGGGAATAAACACACCATAAAAAAAAAGAGAAAAAATTTTCAGAAGAGGGTGTGTCCATCGAGTATTTTAGTAAGCTAAAACAGTGAATAATCCAATGTAGTTGGCATCATAAACAAATTCAGTGACTGAGTAAGAACACTGTCACTAGGAAGTACCAAACAGAATATTTTGATTGACACAAATAAGCATTGCAATTATAACATTCATCAATGCTTAGAGTGATATACGGACATCAGCAATAAAAACAGTGTAATGTTGTCAGCCTCCAGAAAACACTAGGTGGTTTTATTTTATTTTGGATGATAAATTTTGCCACCATGTTGTACATTGGCTTTAAATACTATAGTGAATACAATTATTAATATACTTTTCATGCTAGAGA
Organism: Montemys delectorum; assembly: GCA_019843815.1. NCBI lineage: Eukaryota > Metazoa > Chordata > Mammalia > Rodentia > Muridae > Montemys > Montemys delectorum. The sequence continues at coordinate 41,777 of JADRCD010202631.1, read as the reverse complement.
GCATTCATTATGAAAGGTTGGACGATGAGTTCGAGGATATTAGTCAACAATTTGCTGATTTATGAATCCAATCAACTCTAAAGTAAGCAGCTTTGTATCTGCAAAGTATGAGTCTGTGTCTGTCTTACTATCCTTGATGTGATAAAATACTGTGAACAAGACCACTCATAAAAGGAATTATTTAATTTGCCTCATTTTCAGAGGCTTAGAACCTGTGATAGCAGAGAGAAGGAATAGCTGAGTTCACGTTTTGTTTGGTGACCATGATGCAAGGAGAAGTTACTGGGAATTACAAGAATCTAGGAAACCTAAACACCCACCCCTCAAGAGACACTTCTGACAAACCACACCTAATCTTCCCCAAACAGTTCTACCAACAGGGAACCAAGTATCCAAACATATGAGCCTTTGCAGGCTATTATCATCCAAACCACCAAGGTGCCCTTGAAATTTCTCCAAGTGGCCCAGGTTTCTGCCTTTCCTAATGTCCTTTCTTTTGAATTCACATTCTCACATGCTTTTGGATCTGTATCCCTCCACTTTCACTTCTTCACTGAAAAGATTTAATTCCAAAACAGGTTTTCTTCTTCACCCCATAGCCTCTCAGCGTTTTGAAGATTATAAAGACCTATGCATACACCATCAAATAGAAAACAACGTTTAAAACTAACCTTGAAACAGAACAAAGGCTAGTTTCTCTAGGAGAGAGATCCAACAACAAAGGTGTTCATTCCTGGTCTCAGAATCCCACTTAATGTCCTATCAAAATCTGTGATTCTGTATTCATTTAATTTGTTAAATTTTCTCACTAGCTTATCTAAGTCTTTCACATGTTTTCATTTCTATACTTTGGTTTTCATATTATCTTTGTTGACAGTACTACAAAATAGAGGCTTAAAAGGCAGTTTTTGATAAAATAGACTGAAAATATAAATAAATGCAATTAAAATTATAATAAAGATAGCATTGTATGCTACTAACTTCATATTCACATTCATTTTTATTCCATTGTTTCTCAAAATATTTTTGAATACTTGACTGGTAGATGTTAAATAAAATTGGAAAGATAAGCAGAGAAACAGAATGTTGAGTATCCCAGCTTTACACATATAAAGTTGTTGCACTACAACTCAAATCTGGCTACTAGTTTGTCTATTGATTTATTAGGGAAAGCAAAGAGAAAATTGAATATATGCCATCATATTTTTATTTTATTTTAAATTCATTCTTTTGACACTTTTACATATAAATACAATGAAATAGTAACATATCCACACCTCAAAATTTAAATACAATGAAATATTACCATATCCATACCTCAAATTGTCCCCTCAAGTCTCTCATGACCAGCTCAATAATTTCTACTCCTACCTCTACCCCCCTGACTTGTTGTTTTCCTTAGTAACCCAGTAAATCTAATACTGTTGCCCATAAGTTTCTTAAAAGAAACAAAATTAATGGCCTTAGGAAGATGTTCACTACTAAAATAGAAAGTAATATTATTCACACATTCTCATGAAGAGGAGTCTGTGGCCAGTAATGAAATTACTCTTAATCAGTACTGCCTTGAATTTATATTGTAACCTTGTAATGTCCTTTGCTAAAAACAAGTGGAATATTTTAGTAAAAAAATGATTGCATGCTTAAGACAATGAAAGGAACAAGAATTTACTATGCTTTGAATAAATGAATAAATGTATTATCCTCCTAATGCACACTGTGTTGTCACTAAACACACACCGTTATGTGTTTCAATAATGACCATGAAAATGTATAGGAAGTCATCTGTATCCCCAGAGAAAATCACCTTGAAGTTTAATGAGACATACCAAGCTTCTCCATATTGAGAACCTATTTAATTCCTCCAGTTTCCTAAGATACATGCATAATTGTTTCTATTTTAATATGTATTTAATACTTATGACTATAAGTACATATTCATCTGCTCGTACTGAAATAAACAGTATTTATTATGATTTCTTGAGAAATGTTGATAATATTAATAATCATTTTAATGATCATCTATCTCTTCTCTCTAGCACAAATGTTTTTGTATTATGCTGCAATATGACATTGCATTATTTATATTTCGTGGTAATTCCTGCTTCAATAGCTGGCATATTACTGCCTATGTTTACTTCCACCTTTTGATTTGTAAGCAATTTTCCAGTAATGTAGTTGAAGTCTCTGTGATTTGAAATAATTTAGATAATGGTAGTTGTCATAAAATAAACACCAGTTTGTTAAACTACTGGAATTTAGTTTTTTTTATCTAAACACTTAAAATACACCCTGGCTGAGTATTTTCTACCTCCTCTTAGTTGTCATTCAAGGATCCACATCAGAAACTCCCTTTGCTTTAGCACCCCTTAGATTTTCTTGTTCAGGATAGAAATTTTCGAGATTAACCTTGCTGATCTTTTAAGGTATCAGTTTTCTCTTCTAGTCTTCTAGCATGATAATATTTATGTGGGTTCTAGAATTGAGAAAAACTTATCACTTCACATACTCCGAAGTTTAGAAGCTTAATGGTAAAAAAAAAATCTTTTAAACCTATATTCATGCACAGCCGTGGGATGAGACTACTTGTTGTGCAACCATGAGTACCAGAGTTCAAATCTCAGCATTCCCATAAAGAGCCCGGTGTCTACCAAGCACTTGCAAATGGAACACCACAGGATCTAACACCTTGTTCTGGCATTCTAGTATGAACAGACACATGTTGCCATGTATATCAACAATAGACATATACAATAAATAAATACATAAATACATAAAAGCAAATAAATATACAAAGGAATCTTTCTCATGTAGTTTGCACAATGAAGTGTTAAGGACAGAGTTCTAGGATCAGGCAGTTGAAAGAAAACAATGAGGCAAACTAGACACACTTAAACTTTTATATATTAATTCGTAACCTTGGAGAGTGCCTGCTACCAAAGCTACCCTACAGTACTCATTCCATCTCCAGCTTCTCTAGATGTTCTGGTTAGTTTAAGCCCTCCTGTATTTTGTTTATCCAGTTGGGTTTAAAACATAATATCTAGACCAAGAGACAACTGGCCTCTTGAGCTGTGCTGGGATGCCTAGGGCCCTGACTGAAGTCTCCTAACTCAGGCAGGAATTTGAGGGTGCTAGAGACAGTGCCCAAGCTCACCCTGTAGCTTTTCTTTCTATTTGGCACCCATATGCTTCCGCTGGAGCCTTAAACCCAATGCCTGCCTATCTGTCCTGTCTTTGATCAGGGTGATTGTCCTTCAACCACATTTTATTGGATGGGTACTGGGGGCCAGGGTCCTTGGTCCCACATAAAAGTTCTGTAGAAAAAAAAAACTGTAATACAAATTGGCCATTTTATATCTTATTAGCATCATTAATTTTGATATTTTAACACATCTATAAATTACTTAAAATCAGATTTTAGAGGTATCTTTTGTATACTTAGATATTTTCTGAGTTGATTGTCTTTTTTTTTTTTTCTTTAAACATTAATGTAGAAGCATAGTAAACAGTTACACTTTCAAATATGTTGAAAAACACAGAATACATTAGGGAAACGTGGGTAGATATAATTACACAAAGTTTAATTTTTATGAAAAAAGAAACAAAGCTAAAGCACGCATGAACAACCATGAGTTGGTAAATTTTGACTGTTGAATTTAGAATGACCTAGGAGATTCAGTCACACATCTGTGACGCCCCCGGCAGAATACCAAGATGTGTTCCATAGCCCCCTGGGTCAATTTAAATCACATTTGTGGTTCTAGCTATGAGAAACTAAGTATTGGAACAGAAACAATTCCAAAATAAATTCAATGACTATTTTGTAATACACACATACATATATGTGTGTGTATAGTGTGTATATATATGTATATATACATAGACATGTACATAATATTATATGTTATAGCTCCGTATCTTCAAATACACAAACTAGTGAAGGATTTTCTTACATACTATTAAAGACAATGTTCTAACTAGTGACTTACCCACCTCCCATGTCAAAATAACAGAAAAATTTGGAATGCTGTATTTGTATATCTTTAAAACTTGCATTATTCAAATCAGTTATAGTTCTCTATTATATTGTCTGATATAACAGTAATATTAATAATAATATGAAAATATGTAACATAACACAAAAATAGTACATATACAGTTAGTGCAATACTAATATTATATGAAAAATAGTCTTGTACATCTAGGTAACTACAGAGTATGCAAAAATATCTTTTAATTTACCAAACACTTATTATTAAGCATACATCATATTGTGGTCTTTGCACATGATCCATGAAATCAGCTCACATGGGCTCACATAGCTTCAAATGACAAACATGAGGGCTGATTGTGTCTGAACCAGGTTCTGTATGTGTATGTTATGGCTACTTTACTTGGTGTTTTTGTGAGACTTCTAACAGATGGAGCAGATGTATCTCTGACTTTTTTGCTGATCTTGATAGACTCTTTTCCAAATAGTGGATTGCCTGATCCAGCCTTGATATGAAGGCTTTCAACTTTTCTTTTTTATTATTATTTATTTTTATGAGTACACAGTATCTGTACAGATAGCCGTGAGCCATCATGTGACTGATGGGAATTGAACTCGGGCCCTGCTCGCTCGGGCGTAGCCCCAGAATAGGGTGTCAGATCTCGTGTCAGATCTCGTTACAGGTGGTTGTGAGCCGCCATGTAGTTGCTGGGATCCGAACTTAGGACCTTCAGAAGAGCAATCAGTGCTCTTACCTGCTGATCCATCTCGCCAGCCCCTCAGCTTTTCTTATTCTATCTCATTTTGTCCTGTTTGGCTGTCCTCCCTTGCAGGCCTCCGTTATCTGAAGAGAACTTGGAGTGGGAGTGGATCTGTGGAAGAGGAGAGTAGGGGAGCTGGGAGGAGTAGAGGGAGAGCAAACTGTGGATGGGATGTACTTTGTGAGAGAAGAATCTATTTACAATAAAATAATAAATATTTTCTTAAATGTTCTCATAAAATAAACTCTTTTAATTATTATGCCTAGAAAATGAAACTAGAATTATCACTTTTGATGAACAATAATGAAAGGAAATAATATTTTACTGGATCTGTTTCTGGAGTCAAAATTGAACAATATGTTGTCATTAATATCAATTTTTATTTGAAACTAATATTTGATAAAAATAGTTACCTTATTATATGATAATAACTAAAAATTTTGTTTTTCTTTGTAATTTTTATAATTACAGTTTTACTTTTCTAGCAGCATAGGTCAGAATATACTATTTTAATTGTACCTAGTACAAATTATAAGTATTTTCCAAAAGTTAAATATGTAGTTTTATGTTCATATAAATTCTTTCAATATAATTCAGAGATTTGGACCAATAGTACAAAGGTACAAGTATTTCTAGTGTAATTTCATACTCTACTTCATATTCCCTAAACTCAGTGTCAAGATAGTATGAGAAATCACTGGATAGTATGAGAATCTACTGATTTTTTAAAAAAATCAGTAGAATCTAAAGGTGTATCTTTCAGGCTATAATTAAAAGTTTGTCTTCTATGGCTATAGCTTATGTGAGGAGACGTTAAGAAGAAGTTTGCATCCTTCATAACTTTTATACATCTATTTTATTCATCTTGTTAATATCCTTGAATTATTACTTAATGATAATTTCCCTCTTTGTAAATGTCACACTATTAACTCTACACTCAATTATTTAATTATTATTTTGGAAAATTAAGGATGATCTTTCCTTATATATGAATGTTTGGAAAATGCAAGTCAGTTTAGATGCATTGGGAAAAAAAAACCCTTTAGCTTGAAATTTAGGGTAATTTTATTTAGGGTAATTTTATGTTACACACTCTCTGTATCCCTTACTTTTTAACTAAGTCACTTATCTAGGTAACAGCATCTCTACTAGTTAAGCAGAAGTAATCTTATGTCAGATAAACCTGGTAATGAATAAATAGAACACCATGTGGTATTCACGAAATTGCCCTATCTGGAAGATTAAACATAATTGCTGTCAAGGTATCTACCTAAAAGAATGAGTAGAAATATTTAATAATGTTTTAGGTATATGTTTTATCTAATAACATTGTGTTAAAAAACTAAAGGCTCACAGCCATTCACTGAACTGAGTACAGGGTTCCCAATGAAGGAGTTAGAGAAAGGACCAAAGGAGCTGAAGGGTTTGCAGCCCCTTACCACGAACAACAATATGAACTAACTAGAACCCTCAGAGCTCCCAGGGACTAAAACTCCAACCAAGGAGTACACATGGAGGGACTGATTGTTCTGGCAGCATGTGTATAGTAGAGGATGGTCTAGTCGATCATCAATGGGAGGAGAGGCCCTTGGCCCTGTGAAGGTTCTGTGTCCCAGTGTAGGGGAATGCAAGGGCCAATAAGTGGGAGAGGGTGTGGTGGCAAGCAGGGGAAGGAGGGAGGCAACAGGGGTTTGTTCTTGTTGTTTTTGGGGGTTTTTTGTTTTGGTTTGGTTTGGTTTGGTTTGGTTTTTTGGGTTTTTTTTTCTTTTTTTGTTTTTTTGTTTGTTTTTTGTTTTTTGTTTTGGAGGGGAAACTGGGAAAGGAGAAATCATATGACATGTAAATAAAGAAAATATCTAATAAAAAACAATATCAATAAGATATTTTAGTAAAAAAAAAAACAAAAAAACCTAAACATATTTTGATGACTCCATTATTGTTTATATACATTGATCAATTCTGATGTAAAACTATAGTAAATATTAAAATACATAATAAATAAGAAAGGAAGAGTGTCAAAATAGTTCTGATAATTGTAAAAATAAATTCTGGAGCCTAGAGGACTCTTTTGTAAATAAATTAGTATTTAAGTTTTTTGCACTGTATATATATTATATATGTATATATATATAATATATGTAATATATAATGAATTTATTGTTGCTTTATAAATATCCAAAATCTAAAAATTCTATAACAAGTGACAAAATGTCAGTGGAAGTGTGTAATGACTGAGCACCACCGAATTCATATCTAATCCAAAAGCATCAAGATATTTATCACAGAAAAATCTTCCTAACACAGATATTTATTCATTTATACATTCTTTCTGCATGTATTTCATGTCATATAACTAGAAAATTAAGACGTATGTTTCAATAAATTATTCAGATATATATTGCTGTTTCACTTGAAGCATAAAATTGTGATTGATCAGATGCTGCCAGAAGGATATAAGTCTATAAAAATTAAAGAAAGTGAATTTAAAATTGCTGAATGTAATAAAAATTAATTATCTAGAAAGTATGAATATGTTAGATTTGTCAAAATTACCATCTGGAATCAAGACTATTAAACAATTTATTGTTCTTTTTTTTCTTTTACATTTCTCAAACTGACAAAATATTTTAGCCAATAGTTTATAAACAAATTACATTAAGGAATTCTCCATGACTTCATTTTGAAATCTGAGAATTAATATTAAACGTTCTTTGTGATCTCTCTTCAGCCACAAGCCTATGGACTCAGAACCTGCCTTTGCCTCAAGCGGCTCGGACGAGGTTTCCTGCCTGCTAACAACTACGCCTCTCTCCAAGTTCTTGCTAGAGACCGAAGATGAAGATGCTGCTTGGGCCACAGGATGTTGATGGACTGAGGACGGGTTTTTGCCTGCCTGCTTGTTAGACAGTTGAAAATATACATGGTGGACTGAAAGCACACCATGCCTTGGTCTCATTTTTTATTCCTTCTCACCTTCCGGTTTCTTTTATTCTTTTAGGCTCCTACTTCTCTTCCAGAAAACCCGTTCGTATGTAGCTGCAGGCAGCTACAGTTCTTAAAATACTCAAGATTTATTATGTGTTGAAACAACAGTTTTGTAGCCAAGGAACAGGAACACAAATCATAAACTTAACTCTAAAATAGGAATGTGGCAGGCAAAAGTATGTTTGGCAGAAAGTTCTCCCAGATCTACTCTAGTCATTCCCCAAATGCTCTCCCTCCAGCTAGAAAGAATGTTCCAGCTTCCAGTGGTCAATTCTTCAAGGTTCCCTGAATTTTCCTACATTGGTTAGCTCAAAAGATAATTCCCAGGCAATTACTATAAAAGATCATATTTCTCTTAACTCCTGGTACTTTTCACCAGGTGAGGTTATTTGGGTGTTTGTTTGTTTGGTTGGTTTGGTTTTCGTTTGGGTGTTGTTTGTTTTGTAGATTGTGCGCCTTTTAGAGCCTTATCATGCTAAAGACTGCTTCAACAGGCTTGTATGTGTATCTGATGATTCCCCTTATACAATATTTTGTGTTCATTTTCATCACAGGTTTTAGAAAGAATGAAATATTTCTCATTAGTACTTCTGAGCCTTGCTTCACAGACAAGCCAGTCAGGGAAAAGGCTGAAGCAAATCATCTTTTTATTATTGGTACACTTAGTTACCATAGGCTAAGGTGATTGTGTAAGTGGCTGCATCTGGTAGGGATCTTTTGGAAGAGGTGTGGCTATGGTAAAGGAAATATGTCAAAGAGGTCAGGTTTCAGGAATAAAAATATTCACTCTTTCCAGTTTTCTGTCTCTACTATAAACAGAAACTTTTTCTTTCTGTAAGCTTCTGTGGGCATGGTAATTTTTCACAACAAAAGAAAAGTAACTAGTATACTCACTATTTCCACCCATGTATTTAACAAAATATTGATTTGTAACTTTCTTTCATTTTGTATTTACAAGAGCTCATATAATAATTCCCATTTTTCAAGTTGTCATTCAATACAATCAAGATTTGGGATCTCAGTTCATAGTCACATATATTTGGCTCAAACTATCACCTATTCCTTTTGAAGTGACAGTTGTACTTTATATGAACACTATCTTAGTAGTTCTGAAGATTCCTTTAAAAACAAATAGTTCAACAAGAGCAAATGAAAAAGAAAATATATAGTGATATAATGCATCTTATATTCCTATGGGAGAAGACAGAATGCATGACTATTCAATGTAGTTTTCAGAAATGAATAATTTAATGTTTACATAGGAGCACTGAGGAAAGCCAAAGAAAAAAATATAAAACACTTATGTGATGATTCGATAGCCATAAGGAATGTCTTAGGCAAGGGTAAGGTTGGTTTTATAGAGTAAACACATATCTTCTCTGTTGTTTGTGTGTTAGATATTTTTTTTTCCTTTTCTTGATGGGAGAAATCTTTAAAATTAGATATTCTGTTTATAGGTAGAATTTTCTCTAAATTTCTGAGGTTCTTCTGATGTCTGCTGTTTCTCAGAAGATATATCAAAAGAGTCAACATGTTAAAGGCATAGTTTTGTGGTGTATGTTCGGGTGACGAACCTGTATGAAGTAGTTCATTCTGATCCCCTCACATTCCTTTGAAGTAAAATGGTTGCTTATTTTCTGTCATTCATCATGAACAATAATCCTTGTCTTTTCTATATATAGTTTTTAAATTACTTTGATACTATGTTAAAATCAAAAATAGTGATCATACCCTACTTAATTAGTATATTGGCTACCCACAGTTAAAATGTATCTTGTACTTAAGATATAATCCTGACTTACTTTCTTGTAATAGATAACAGATGCAAATTATTCTGTGAAATGGATACATAGTTTTCTTTATCTATTGTTCCTAAAAATTCTTTCTCAGCATTCAGTTACCAACTCTTGAGACCATCTGTCCCATTTATAATTTCTTCAAACTCAAGTACAGTTGAGATCATTTCTTCTACCATATTGTGAAAGAAAAATAATATTCACAAAAGTGACTAAATAACTATATCCATGACTTCTTACCAGAAAACAGTTTTAAGGTTTGTACAATGATAGTGATGTAATGTTCCAAAATGAGCTGATTCCAAATACAAAATGATTTTTTAATTAAACAATCATACTAATAACAGAAAAATAATTGGTTCATTAAAACTAGGCCCAGAGTTCAAGTTGAAGAAGCAGAAGATACAGCAGCTTTCTGTCCCTCAGATGAAACACAACATGCAGCTAACTAATGCCAAGCAGCCCACAGGAAGAATACATAATCCTACCTAAACTTATTACATGATAGCCTTTACCCATAAATATGTACGAAGGTATTCTTTGTGAATTCGTCTCGACTTTCCCAACAATATCTTGAAAATCTCCTTGATACTATAGGCAAAATGAGACCTGGATGTTACCTGTTCACCTGCCAGTAGCATAGTTATATTGGTATATTTCAAATCATAGGTCCATTCCAAAATAATATTGTAAAGCTATATTTGGAAATATTTGGTTTTAGTCAGAAGGAACTCAATTTGTAGTCATGGTTAGTGAAAGTCAAGTTTTACAGCTTAACCAGAGGGAATTTCTGACAGTGATATAGAATGACAGCTGACAGAATGGATCATGCTAACTCATGACAATGAGAGGACATTAAAATCACTTGTGCTGCTGTATTTCCATCCCCATGGTGTGCTGTAGGATATTCTTTTGTCTGCAAAGATAGAAAGGCAGAGATTAAAGGCATTCTATAGAGAAGACTGTGATGAAGGGGCCAAAATAATTTAAGAACATGATAGCTTGTCAAAAATAGATCCTCACAATATCTATAATATAAATTTAATACAATATTTTATCATTATATCATTGATTTAATAATGTGGAAGAATGATTAATTACTTCATATCTAGGCTTAGAAAAATAATAATCTATTCTTAAGTTTTTCCATATATACATTATAATTAAGATTTCTTTAAGAAAATCATATATAATCAACATCTGTGAACACTTACACAATACATAATACATAGTGTACAGTATACAATGCATAGAACAGTACATAAAAAATCAAAATACTGAAAAACAGTCAACATTAAATTATTCATTATTAAGGAATTAGTTATACTCTTAAAACACAAAATTAAATTTCAAAAGCTTGTTATGTGGAGTGCTTAAATATATATGAATATCACATACGTGTCTATCCCTACAAAATATAAAACAAAACATACATGAATAATACTTTTCCCTAAAGAGAGCAAAGTTCCCTCTAGTACATACTTAACATTTAACCTTAACCTCTCTCTGGCTTGAAGAATAACTGACATCATCACCTATGAGATATTATGTTGTCCTAATCTCTACACATTCTTAAGTAGAAATGTTTAAATCAGAAAAGAAAACCTCTGTAAGCCACTGAAGTTTTAAATCTAGACTATGGGGTATTATGACTACAACTTCTAAAATTACATATTTCATAAGAAGAATTTGCATTATTCAAATATGCAGATCCATTCCATATAAAATGTAAAGAGATATGAAAGCAAATCAAAATCTTCCTAATATAAGCTAATAATGGTTTTCAACAGAACATTGACTAACTTAAGGTTTACAAAATAATGCCTCCTATGAATTTCTTAAGTCAAGTTTCTGCACTTTTCACTCCTCAGTCCACAAGTTCACCAAATAGCAAGACTTCCTCACCAAATGAAAGCTATAGAACATGTGTGGAATTAAATTTGAAGACATATGTTATATCATGCGTGTCATAGCATGAATGTTTATACCTTATAATAATCCTGAGTTAAGGTATAATTCCAATGTGATGATTTGAGGAATTGTGGCCAAAGAAGTAAATTAGGGTCACAGTAAAGCCAGTCTCACAGATGGTATTAATGGTTCTGTAAAAAGGGCAAGAAGACTGGCTGGAAGCATGTGTAAAGTCTAGCAGGTCGACAAGAAGCCAGTTGTTTGAAGCTTAGAGGGATGGCCTCACCAGACCAACTGTGTCTGTGCCTGCTCTTAGACTCCAGCTTCCAGAACTGTAACAGTAGCTGATATCTATACCCTAAGCAAGTCCAAAGTCTATGACATGACAAATACAGAAACAAGACCTCTTTTTTATTATTAGTATGATATTCAACTTAAAAATTTTTCTTCAGTAGGCTAATTATAAATCTGATTCAGGGATTCCAGGTCTGTTTCTTGTTCTCCCTGGATCTTTCTTCCCCTAGAATTCAGAGATCTTCATGTCCATTCCTTTCAATCTCTGCTTAAAAAAAAAAAAAAATCTATTCATAAGGTAATTGTCCAGGTTACTTTATAACATTTTACTTTAAAGTGGTATTTTAATATCTTTTAAAAATTATATACATAAAATATATTTTAAGGAAATATGAGCATTCAAAATTGTTTTGTGCAAACTTTTGTGCAATAATACCAACAGCTGTGATTACCTGAAAGAGACCTGACAGGATTATGCCCATTAACTTTCCATAATGGTGGGGGAAGGAGATCTCCAGGACATGCCAGTCCCTGAGGAGTTATATAAAATTAATACTTAATAGATAAGAGGGATAAATGAGGCTCTGCCTGTCTCTAGATTTATAGGTAGTTAACGCTTATTTGAAAAGAGGCTCCTGAGACTAAACCCCACCCTAAGGAAATACAGACAATTGACAAGTCCTGAAGGAGAAAAAGTTTTTTTCTTTAGTGGTGTAACACTCATAAATTTCTCATGCTACTGAAAGTAACCCCTTGCCCATAATCCTCTAAGGAATACTAATATTTCACCTGAGTAGATCTGAGCGGGATCATTTCTATGGTCTGTCATTTGTGCCCAATCTGGGATAGCTCAATAGGGAGCCTGGTTCTGACCTGTGACTTTACTAACTTAGATAAGCACTGCTGTGAGATATGCATTTACATTATTTGAGGGATAGTATGGAAATGAAATACAGTAGAAATTTACTAAAATATGTACAGATATAAAGACAATCTAAAGGAAACCATCAAATTATGGGGGGACAGTGGCAACCACCATCTCTTGTCACCAAATGTGCTTCAAGTATCAAGATTGAGTTACATCTAATTGAGTTGTTAGTCAAAGGGGTTCCACCAGAACCCCTAAAAGGCTCAGGCTATTGTGAAAACTATAAGTTGTTCTCCACAAACTGACAGCAAGGCACCATTGTTAAAGAGAATCCCTATGCAAATTCGATCATCAATAGGAGGAAAGGACCTCGGCCTTGTGAAGGTTTTGTGCCCCAGTGTAGGGGAATGCCAGGGCCAATAAGTGGGAGAGGGTAGGGTGGCAGGTATGGGGAGGGGGGAGGCAAAAGGGGTTTGTTCTTGTTGTTTTTGTTTGTTTGTTTGTTTGTTTTTTGGAGGGGAACCTGGGAAAGGAAAAATTTACGTGTAAATAAAGAAAATATCTAATATAAATTAAAAAAAAAAAAAAAAGAGAATCCCTAAACAACTCCTTAAAACAGGAAATGTTCTGTCATCACCTACATAAAGCCTTAACTCCTGGCCTCCAGCATGTTTGGTACAAAAAAAAAAAAATGTATTCTGCATACTCTCAAAAGAAAAACATAAATAATCAAGCTAACAACAAGTTCTTTATCTACAATGATGTACTATCTTCAAGGGATATCGGGGAAATGGTGGCACAAAGCTTGTGGGAGTAACTAAAAAATAACTGATTCGATTTAAGGCCCACACCATGAGATAGAACCTATCTGACACTGCTTGGGTGACTAAGAATCTAAGACTAGAGAGAACAGTGACTTGGGTTAAAAAAATAAATCATACCACTATGAAGAAACAGGAAAAAAAAAAGGCTTTGATAAAATTACTCCTAATAACATTCTGCTATACACCTAGAGTGTGCAACTTATCAGCAGAGAAACTTCTTGCTGCAGAAGATGGGGACAAATATACAGACCCACAGCTGGCATTACAGAGACCTTGAAAAGGTCAGCTCTAAATGAGATGTCTCCATCAAATCTCTCTCCTCATAGATCAGGGAACCTGGCCAAAAAGGAAGTGAAAGAAAAAAAAAAGTAAGATCTAGAGGTGATGGAGGACACCAAGGTAACAAAACCCCCTAAATCAACCAAGAAAAGGTAATATGAACTCCCAGAGGCTGAAGCTCCAACATAGGGCCTGCACAGATCTGCACCAAGTTCCCTGCTCCTCTTCTAGTCTAATGGTTTTAGGAGATTCCTTCGTGAGAAAAGGAGTGGGCCTCTGATACTTGTGCCTTCAATTGCTCTCTTTACCTTCTGTTAGTTTTGTCAGTCTTCAGTATGGTAGTTTTTGTTTTACTTTACTGTATGTTTTATTTTGGTGGGTAATTTTTAAGTGAATCAAATCTAGCCATTAGGGTAAAGGTTAACAATTGAACTGTCACTTTTATCTCCTAAGAGGGGAAAAATTACTTTTCTCCAATAGTGTGCCACTGGGTTGTGTTTAGTGACAGGCCGAATGGTCAGTAGTTTACAACATATAACTGGACTCCACAGGGTTTTGTGTATGTGTGTGTGTGTGTGTGTGTATGTGTGTGTGTGTGTGTGTGTATGTGTATGTATGTATATATGTATGTACATGTGGAGTTTAATTTGTTTAAAATTTCATGGGATTTTGGTTTGGTTTGGTTTGGTTGGTTGACATGGTTTGGTTTCTTTTTAGATGTGGTTTTCTTTCTTTTCTGATTTGGAAGAGCTTTGTTGTTATATTGGATATTTCTTTCTTTTTATGAGAAAAAGCTTAAAAATAGGTAGGTTGGTAGAGAGACATGGTATGGAAAGTCTTGGGAGAAAACTGAATTTAAGCATTATTTTAAACAATAAAAAGTAATACTATATTGATTTACAAAGGGAGCCTTTAGCATATCTCTATGATTTAGACCATCATGAGAATGTTACTCCTAAAGTGCTAAAGAAATGGACAGAGGGACAGAAACAGAAAAGGCAGGCAAAGGGTCATCTGTCACTTAAAAGGCAAACATGGGGAGATTTTTATCAAGATAGAGTTTCTTAAACAAAAATTACAAAAGCCATCTTGAATGCTTGTGAGCCTCTAGAAGACTTTAAGCCATTGCAAAGCCGGCATGGAGGTATAAACAGTGGACAGTAGATGCTTAGAGATTAAGCTTGTCTCAGGCCTGGAAAGGTAATGCCACAGAGTAAGCCATATGCATTTCTGTACAGTGGAGATGGAAACTGTTCAAGCAGAACAGGGCCTCTCCACTGAACAGAGAGGAAACAGAGATCCTCAGCTAAGACCCAGGGCTGTAAAACCCAGGGAGCCTATGGATCTACAGCTTACAATAACTGCTTGGCCTTAAGTGGGTTAAAACAGAGACAGCTACTAGCCCACAGCATCTTTAGAAGGAAGGAGATAAGTAAAAGTCCTGTGAAAGCATCCCAGGATGAGATGCTGGACGGCTTCTGGAAAGCAATTGTGAGTGATGGAGGGAACACTAATGTAGTTGCCTCCCATGATCTCTCTGTACATAAACGCTGATCATTTGTTCAAACAATTGTTGCACATGGCACAATCAATTAACACTGTGTTTGACTTTTCTTCAGACACTTACGTTCAGCATCTGTAACACTTTTCTTTAATGCCCCTTTGATTCTGACCCCCAAGATTGGCACATGTCTATAAGGATGCTCTGCAGTGGTGACTGAGCCCACCTGTTATAACAAGGTTTCATTTCAGATGTAATATGTTAACCTCTTGACTCTTTGCAGATGTGGAAACACATCTGAATGACATGCAAGCACACAACAGAGGCTAGAAAATGAGCTCACAGGGGCTGCTAAGGCCAGCATCTCTATTACATTTTGTAAAACTATATGGAAACATAGCAAGGTTGACCAAAAATAGTCTAACAGCCAACACTTCCAAGTAGAGAAATAGCAGACAGAGTTTAATACAGGTACACCCAGGCACATGCAAAAAGATATTCCCTGAAGCCCTGATTTAGCTCCTTGGAATTGTTGGTGAGAAGATTCTGAAGAACCAAAACAATGTTGGCTGTTGCTACTACTGCTGGCTGCTCAACAGATTTGAAGATACTACCAATGGTGCAATAAAGCTAGGACTGAGTTGCTAGCTTTCTCCCTACTGGATAGCTTTCTTGGTGCCAGAGAGCTTTACTTAGACAGCTTACAATTATTGTCATCAACAGTTTCACTTAGCCCTGTACCATGCATACCACACGACTAGTATGCCAGGAAATATGTGCTTGCTGGTTGTACTGGCTGGTTTTCTGTGTCAACTTGACACAAGCTGGCGTTATCACAGAGAAAGGAGCTTCAGTTGGGTAAGTGCCTCCATGAGACCCAGCTGTGGGGCATTTTCTTAGTTGGTGATCAAGGAGGGAGGGCCCATTGTGGGTGATGCCACCCCTGGGCTGGTAGTCCTGGGTTCTATGAGAATGCAAGTTGAGCAAGCCAGGGTAAGCAAGCCAGTAAGGAACATCCCTCCATGGCCTCGAATCAGCTCCTCTTCCTGACCTGCTTGAGTTTCAGTCCTGGCTTCCTTTGGTGATGAACAGCAATGTGGAAGTGTAAGCTGAATAAACTCTTTCCTCTCCAACTTGCTTCTTGGTCATGATATTTCTGCAGGAATAGAAACCCTGACTAAGATGCTGGTTCAATAGCTGTCTGATTGTTATGAATATAGCCAGATGTTTTCTAATTAGATTACAGCTTAAAGGAGGTAATTCATATCTCGTATTGTAAATCTGATTAAAAGTCAGGCTTGAGAGGTCAAAGACTATAAAAATAAAAATGCTGCTGCTTTTTGGTTAATTATTATGGTATAACTGTCTAATTGCCTTATTAATATTTAAGGTTATAACACTTTATATATAATATAATGTTAAATATTACTGGTTATAAATATATAAATATTAAAAATATAACCAAAGTGGTTGCCTACAACTCTTGTCAGAGAAGCTTCTTCTGTCAAAGGTTCGTAGCTGGTCAAAGTGTTTATAGTTAAAGTCTGGGTAGGACCAATATATGTAAAAACTCTCAATAAGTCTCAAAGAACATCACCCACAATGGGCTGGAAAGATGGTAAGAGCCAGAGCAAGGGAGAAGTATTGTAGATTTCGAGCTCTGAGCATCCCATGGCCACTGTGTCCTTAAATTATCATCAGCTGTGAATCCCTGAAAGCAAACTGCATAAGAGTACACAGTTAGCCAGGTGGTGGTGGTGGCACACGTCTTTAATCCCAGCATTGGGAGGCAGAGACAGGCAGATTTCTGAGTTCGAGGCCAGCCTAGTCTATAAAGTGAATTGTAGGACAGCCAGGGATATACAGAGAAACCCTGTCTCAAGAGAAAAAAAAAAAGACATAAACAAACAAAAGAAACCAACCAAACAAAAAAGAGGCACCAGTTAGTTTATGGGGGTGGGAAGTGCTGACAACACCATTTTCTTCTCCAAGGTTTAAGAGTTAATACTTATTAATAGCTGGTGCTCATAAGCTTCTCTCGTTTCCCACTGCCTCCAGAGTTATAGATATTTAATGCTTGCTGGGAGCCATACCAGACCCTTTGCAGGGATATAAAGTGAGATGACATTTGCTAGGAGAGAGAGAAAAAGTTTCTCCTTTATTAGTGTACAGGCCTTAAAGTAGCCAGTGTAGCTGTAGGTAACCTTAACTTTCCTCATTGCTTCACGCAGACGGACATGAATGAAATCCTTGGTATGTTCTTGGGGTTCTCTCTGGCAGGAATTGTTTGTCATCACAGGAAAAGTCACTTATGTTTTGATCCTTTCAAGGTTTTGGTAAACCTGAAAATATCGACTCCATCAAGGAATATTCTTCCACTACCTTCCACACCAAAGACTGACAGGCAGGAGTGAGAAGATTGGACAACTACAACCTATCTATTAGAGTTCAGAAAACCATTAGAGTGGCAGAGATCTGTCAGATTGACAGACTTCTGCCTGTCCTGCAAGAATTAAACAGCTCACTCTATCAAATGCTGTTTTTCTTTTGCCTTCACAACCATTGTTTTTAAGCACTCCACAGGTATCAATTTATGAAAAAAATAGTAAATATGCTTCATCTGAGGAGGCTTAACTCATAACTCAATAGCTAATTTGCTCTGCATTCATGGTGAAATTACTTCACTCCCCTAAGCTAACCTGCTCATGAACTAATGACACCTGTAACATCCTAAATAATGAGAGTAGGATTTAGAAGAGCTAAAATGTTCACTGCCACCGAAGAATTAATTCGTTCTTGGCCCATGTCTCATTCTAGGATTGTGACTATTTTCCATATGTTTGTTTGTTTTCAACAAATACCTTAATAAACAAAACAATGAGGTAATCAAAGAAATTGATGAAACATCAACACAGAACCAAATATATATTTATTTAGAAGTTAAGCCTTCTTTAAAAACAGAACAGATTATAATTAACACTTGCACAATTTAGATTAGAGAAAATACAATGTGTTTACTTATATCATGCTTTCCTTCAAATAAAATAAAAATGTATTATACAAAGATTTGGGTTGTGGCTGTAAGTTTGAAACCAGCATTTCTCCAGGGTCTAGATGATCTCAATATATGGTTTTGCAGTCCCTATAATGTTTAGCTCTACTTCCTTTAAACCACTACTTCCAGGATCTGTAGACACGCATGCACATATGCATGTATGCACACATCCATACACACAAGAGGACATGCATGCACACACGTGCATATACTAGCATACACATGCAGACACACATACGTGCAAGCATACACATGTGTGTGTACAGCCTCACTCATATAAATGGTTCCAAAAAGAGTCAAGCAGTTTTTAAGATTGTTTCATATTCAGAACACAGTAAAAAAATTAATATTGACATCACTTGAGTAGTTTGATATAAAAAATAAGCAGCATACTGGGATGGACTCACTATAGTGTCTTTTCTATTCTGAGCATTGTAGTTCAGAAACTAGGTATCAAGCAGAGTGCTATTCCATAAGCAATACAACCACTGTAGTCAAGATAAAGAGAAAAAAATCTGGTGGGTTGACAGGAAACAGCTAGCATATCTCTATCTCTCTTGAGAGCAGTTCTGGTAAGAATCTCATTGCCTAACTACAGAGTACAGAAAATGCAGCTTGCACCACTGGGGTGGAACACTGGATATAAGGACTTAAGAGCTAAAGAACTCTTTGGAAAAGAAAAATAACAGATCTACGTTTGTATCTGCCTCTGCTTCCCTTCTAGGATTCTCAGATAAAGAATAATTAGATAATCTATACTGAACTGGAAAGAAAGATTGGAAAAGTGGGTTTGTGGTTTCTTCTGTTAGGAGGTGGTACTCATGGGAAATCACTGAAACACTTGAGATGCATTTCAGAATTAGCCACTCATTATGGGAAATGCTCACATGGATTATAATCAAGTTTCCAGTTGGTTCTGAGAAACAACAACATATTAAATGAGATTAGTCTATTTCCTTGCACCATATTAAATGATATTAGTCTATTTCCTTGTACCTAGTGAGTCATCACAATACACTAAACATTGATGTTCTCAGCACGTGCATACATTGGCATGTTGCCCAGAGCTGGTGTGATAGGGGTTTTGGTGGGTCTGCTTTGTTTGCTTTAACATTTGTGGCTGGTATCATAATTCATTATGTAAATGTATACAATACAGTTTGAGAGGAAAAGGGCCAAAGCTTTGGAAAATTAGAAAGATAACATGACCGTATTTGTGCATTTCTATTCTGAACATTGTAGTCATGCATGAGTGTGTGCTTATGAGTATGATATGAGGTTGTTGCTCAGTAGCACCAAGACCAGGGGAAAGGATCATTAAAGTAGTTAGCAAAACATGAGAATGGGATTCAATCAGAGTGATGAAGGATGAGGTGATGAGAGAGAGAGTTGGGTGCTTCTGGTGTTGGATTCTTTCCCAGGCTATTGCTTTCCATTTTATATTTTCTGTGTTTGTCAAAAGTTGCATTGCCCTTTCTATCAACTTGACATGCTAGAAAACAACTTCGGCCTATTCTCTGTACAGTTATAGCAGCCCACTTAGCTCTCTGACCACTTAATCACTTAACAAACTTCTGTTCCAGGATTCCTATCAAGGAAGTATTGGAAGTTTACAGAGAAATTTAAATCTGGTTGAGAATGCCAACCGATAGGCCTGCTCCTATCTGCTGAGATCAGTGGGGCTGGGGGAGGGAAACTGAAGAATGAAAATATTGTGGTAAAGAGAGAGAACAGCAAATAAGAAACAATCGTTGAAAGAAAAGAACTGGATAGAAACATGGAGGGGGATGATGGGGTCATGACACCATCAGCAGCGAGCCGGTTAGACTCTGAATTGAGTGTGACTAGCAGGCTAATGACTCCTGCTCAGTCTGGGTATTTAGACTTCAGTGTCAAGGGCTTCCAGAGAGATGGATTTCCTTTTCTCTCAGGGTTTGACTGAAAGTTCCTACACCTGAGAACGAAGATGCTTTTGTAAGATTAGACACAAGCATGTGACCAAAATCATCAACTTCTGTTAGAAATAATGATTACCGGAGAAGAAAAAGGTTAACCTTTCAAAGAAATGGCACCCTTAAAAGTGAACATAGAAATGTCTCCTAAGGAAGAAAGTCCACATATTGGGGTTTGGGGACTTTCCTTACAATATGGGGAAAAAGGATAAATGCACTTGCATTTATCCTGACATAATGGAAGGTGTATTTCAGAATAGTAAAAGCTCTACCCAATTAAATAGCGCTCACAAAATGACAATATTGTAAGAGGAAGGCTGATAATAAAAAACAAAATACAAACCTAACTTACTTCACTTAGCACATCTGTCCGTGTCATCACAAATGACAGAGCACTGCACGGCCTCACATATGTCTGGGAAACCTCACCTCACAGACACAAAGCACAAGGTTGACTATTAGGGGTTGGAAGTGGGCGGAGACGAGCACAGGCCAGAAGACCAGGAGGTATAAGTGCCAAACTGCAGAAATATTTTTCACCATAATAAAATAACTACTACTGCATTCTGTGATGGCCACAGTGAATAGTAGTAGCATATGCTTTATTTAAAAGCTGTCAAAGAAAAGATTTTTAATATTCTCATAAAAATTAAGTTACTGACTGACATTCTAATTAGCTTGACTGACTATAATTGCTATGTGTACCCCATAACATAAATAATTTTGTGAATGAGTAAAACATTGAGGGAAATATGACAGTGTAGGAAGATAGAATAATTTAAAAATCAAGAATAATGCAATAAAATTTTACCAATGGCTGAGATACCAAAAGGAAAGCTAGATTGGAAGAGATTGACTAGTGGTTACTGCTAAATTCTTAATGCTTAATTCATCATTCCTGGTGCTCCCTTGTACAATAGAATGCTATAGATAATTATAGTGCACTGCCACTGCAATATCAAAGGAAGAAATATTTAATGCTTTTTCTTAATTTTTAAGAGATTTATTTTATTTTGTGTGCATGAGTGTTTTTCTTGCACATATGCAAGCTCACTGCGAGCATCCATGGCAACCATGGAGAGCAAAGGTGAATGCTGGATTCCTGGATGTGCATTTATAAATAGCTGTAAGCTGCCACGTGCGCACTGGGAACCAAATGTGGGTCCTCTGGAAGAGCAGCAAATACACTTAATCACTGAACCATCTCTCCAGCCTTCAGATGAGGATTTTGAATAAGTTCTACAGTGAAGTCTGCTTAGCTGGCCTTAAAATTTCCACTGAAACATCACACAGTTTCCTATAAATACATATTTTTATATTCTTACATTGAAAAAAATTAAAATTACATTTAGGAGGTAACAAAATATTTTACTTGTGCCTATTACCTCTAATTTATATTAGGAAATACATACTTGAAATTATACTCTAATTTTAGAATTGTTTTCCCAGCTGTATCGTTTTAAAGGCATGTTCCTGAGGTATACAGAAAATCAATTTCTATTATTTATATTTAACTCCTAGTCAAACCATAAAAGAGGTCTAACAAGAAACTCTTACTTGAAACTTTCTGAAATAATCAGGTTTGCTAGTTAGCAACATAATTTGAATATCACTTAGTCACAGGAAGGCTTAAAGTAGTAATTTTATATTTGAAGGAATATAATTTGCATATTGACTGACATGATTTTATTTAATAAGAAAACTTATATTCTTCTATAGAATAGTAAATTTTGGAAGTATAAGGTAGAGTAGACCAGTGAATCCATTCAAACTAGATAAAATGATGCTTAGAAGCAAAGATATCTTTGAGTAGGTATTCACTGTTTATATCCATAGTATATTGAACATTTATTTTTCACCTGATTTTGTACAATCTGTTGAGTAATAGTACTTTAAAGTAATGCTTTGAATGTGATAAATATTAGTACGAGAGGTTTTTCTCAGTCTCCACACACTCTTCCAACAGTATCTGGAGTGAAATCACTAGATCAAGAGGGATTCTTACAGTTGAAGACGTGGCCAGGTTGCAGAACAAATGAGACGTCATTGTACTTCCTTGATGACATAGATGTTTTTACAATGGCAATAACTTGTTATATATTGTGTATAGTTATGTAGAGCCTAAAGAAGGAACTTGGTCGGTGGCCTAAGAAGCACTTGCTATGAGCAAAGCCATTAGTTAAGGTTGGGTTTACTCTTTTATCATCATCTCTAGTTATTGGTTTGAACCAAGGTCCTTTAAGTACCAGTCAACATTGAATGAAGGGAAAGAAAACAGCAGTTCTTGTTGAGGATCAGTCTGCTCTGACTCATTATTCACAGTGTTGCTGAGAGTGGCCTTTCTTTACAACACATATGGAGAACTTCATTAATAAATTTGCTAACTAGTCTTTGGCTTTAGTAGATAAACACACTGAGGTATAAAGACAGGATGAACAGTTTTCTTAAAGGACTATAACATTTTTTCATTTAAAAAAAAAAGTCTATCCTCAGGATTCTACTGAGATACATAATTTCTAGTAAATAATCTTTGCAAAAGGACTCAGAACATGACAGATGTATTTCTGAATTTTAAATCACTGAAACCATATTAGAATGTGGCTCCTGGAATGATAAGCATGAAGGTTATTTTATTATTCTTTTCCAAATAACAGTTAAATACTTGAAAACCATACTCAGACATAACATTAATAACCACAAATACAACCACATTACTGTCATAAAGCCAGCAATTTTTTTTCCTCCACATCCCCAACAAGACCTGGAAAACACTAAATAAACTATGTGCCCTGCATTTAGATGTAGACAAATCACTTTGACTGATCAAGTAAATGACTCCATACTCATTAATTTTATTCCTACTGCACGAATTAAATTATCTGTTTAAAATATATTATGACATAGTATACTGATTGTTTCTTTGTTGTCCTGTTTTATCAGCACATTAACTAAGGAGTCCACAGGAAGCCCAAATCTTCTAAAAGCAGACTTAGGAAAGAATAGGCAGTGGTAACCAACATGACAAGAAATGTAGGAATCCTATATCATCAGCGCAAAATCATCACTTCTCAGAGAGCTGGAGGGAAAAGAGCAGACTTATCAGAAACACGTGAGAACTGTGACTCACTCACAGGGGTCATCTCAAACCATCGAAAGCATAAATATTTTCAATATGACTTATAACCGTTTTAAAATTATAATTATGAAGTAGCAATGAAAATGATTTTATGGTTGGAGGTCACCCAAAATGAGGAACTTGCTCCTAGGTGTAGCGGGTATGGCTGCTGGGTCACGGGAGTCAGTAGGTGGCAGAGAGGACAGCGGTCATGTCTGTGCTCAGTGTTCTGACCTATGAACTTTAGAATGATTTGTAGCACAGCATTTCCTGAAAAGAAGCAAGACTGAGCTGACCACCATTCTGGTTCCATGGGGCCTGGACAGGGAGCTAATCTAAGATGAACACTAGTCTGGCACAGAGCATGTCTGCGGAGAAGGAACAAACCACACCTGAGATGAACCCTGCCCAGTGTCATAATGCATGAGTGAGGCATACCAATCCTGAGGACACGCCTAAGATGATGGCAGACTCAGAGACCCCGCGCTTCACTAAGAGGAGCAAGTACTGACAAATACAGATGTGGATGCTCACAGCCAACCATTGGACTGAACACAGGGTCTCCAATGGAAGAGTAAGAGAAAGGACTGAAGGAGCTGAAGGGGTTTGCAACCCAATAGAAAGAACAACAATGTTAACCAACCAGTCCCTCCAATAGCTCCCAGAGACTAAGCCACCATCCAAAGGGTACACAGGGAAGGACCCATGGCTCCAGCTGCATATGTAGCAGAGTATGGCCTTGTGGAGAGGTCCTTGGTCCTGTGAAGGGTTGATGCCCCAGTGTAGGGAAATGCCAGGGCGGTGAGGTGGGAGTGGGTGGGTGGATAGGTCGGGGAGTACTCTCATAGAAGAAAGGGAAGGGGGGATAAGGTAGGGGGGGCTTGTGGAGGGGAAACTGGGAAAGGGAATAACATTTGAAATGTAAATAAAGAAAATATACAATAAAAAAGAAAGGGAAAAAAAGGAAGTCAAACAGAAGGATGAGCGCATCAAGAGAGACAGAACTGGCAACTCAAAGGTAGCGAGGAAAAGCCCAATGTGAGTAGTGGGTGATGCTACCTGAGACCATGGTGGGATCCTGGTCTGCTTTGCCACTGGGGGCCACATCTGGGCCCTTGGCCTTGAAGCAGCAGAGTTCTGTACCACAAAATCCCAGGTGGACATCCCTGGTTTGAGCTACCACCCAGAGACAAGCTGTTATCTGAGGGCTACGTAGAACTGACTCAACTTCTCACCCAGGAAATTATGGGACAGCTGGTCCTGGAAGTATCAGAGCAGGAGAGCTGACCATGCCCCTAGCCAGCTGCAATACTCATAAAACCAGGGGCCTCACACATTACTAAGTTGCAGAGGAGCAGCTAAAACATATGAGTAGGGGAGAGCTGGTCCTGCCACTCATCTTCCCCACGGGGGTGTGGATGGATGATTGAGAGGTACCCTTCTCCCCTACTTCCTCCTCAATACCTGACACAAATGGGAGACCTGGCTGGGAGCAGGATAGCTGACCTTGCCCCTCGTAAACTGCAGCACTTGGGAGAGTGAGCCATATTCCTTGCCTGTGCATCACAGTAGAGCCAACCTGATGGGAAGGGCTCATTCTGAGCTGGTCCTAAGGGTGTGAGCACTCAGGAGAGCTGGTCATACCAGTAATCTGCAGGGTGGTGACATGGACAGGCAAGGGTAAGATGTCACCCCATCACCCCTTACCACTTATGGGCAGGCAGGAGAGATGGCCCCACAGTCATCATAGTGGGAGACCTGGTCCTACACTCTGTACCTCAGCTAAGCTACTTAGTAGAGCTTGTCCTAGATGTGGGGCTGAGGGTAGGGGTGAACCCTGAAGGCATGAGCCTACCATGAAGTCATGAGAGTGGGAAACTTGGCCTTATTCCTCACTGGCTTCAAGAATCTGGACAGCCTACATTGCTCCTCACCCTGGCAGTATAGGAGAATTGGCCCTGAATATTGGGGTTCCAGGTAAGCCACCCCATCAAAGAACTGCTGTAGTGTGTGAAGGGCTGGTTTTACAGATCCAAAACTACAGGATCTCCATGACCAAAAGCAGAATATCCAAGAGGAGTCCCAGGAAGATTCCAGTACTGATAGAACAGCAGAAACCAGAGGCCTCATACCAGACCAAAGAGTAATTGCAATGAACAATTGAATGTGAAGTGTGGGCAAAGCATATACACACATGGTGGAACACACTGTGACACAAAACAGATTCTACAAGGAGATTATTTTTTTCTGTTGCAGGAGAGATTGCAAGAGTGGAGGGTGGTACACAGAGAGGGGGAGATGAGTAGGATTGGGGTGCATGATGGGAAAACCATGAAGCACTAATAAAAAGATTTTTGTTTTTTGATTTTTTAATGAGGAATTTTATAAAGGGTTTGCAGCACTAGGAAGCTTGAGTACCAAGAAAATCAGAAGAGAAGTGAAGAGGTAAAATATGAAACCATGCAACTGAATAGATATTCTCACTGACAGATTGAAGAGACAGAGAAGGTGAAATGGAAGTGGTGGACCCCAGAAGGCTGAAGGTCAGGGTACACTGCTCTGCATCCTTGTGCTTCGAAACTCACCACCAGATAACAAACACAAGTTTCTCTTGGCAGAAGAAAATATCTACAGACTTCATGTATATTTAGGCTGTACTTGTGAAGTCTGGTAAAAAAACAAAAATGACAGGGTTAAGACTCTGTAAAACAGAGAATGTATACCATGTGTGATCTTTTGTGATTGGGTTACCTCACTCAGGATGATACTCTCCAAATCCATCCATTTCCCTAAGAATTTCATAAATTCATTGTTTTTAGTAGCTGAGTGGTACTCCATTGTGTAGATGTACCACACTTTCTGTATCCATTCCTCTGTTGAGGGACATCTGGGTTGTTTCCAGTTTCTGGCTATTATAAATAAGGCTGCTATGAACATGGTGGAGCATGTGTCCTTATTATATGATGGAGCATCTTGTGGTTATTAGCTCATAAGTTTGGAATACAGGAAGAACGACCCACAAACCACAAGAAACTTAAGAAGAAGGAAGACCAAAAGGTGGACATTTCATTCCTTCTTAAAAAGGGGAACCAAACACACACAGAAGGAGTGGCAGAGATTAACTATGGAGCAGAGACTGAAGGAAGGACAAGCATATAGCTATCTCCTGAGAGGCTCTGACAATACCTGACTAATACAGATGTAGAGGCTCACAACCATTCATTGAACTGAGTACACTGTCCCCAATGAAGGAGTTAGAGAAAGGTTCTATGGAGCTGAAGGGTTTGCAGCCCCTTAGAACGAACGACAATTACTAACTAGTACCCTCAGAACTCCCAGGGACCCAACCACCAATCAAGGACTATACAGGGTGGAACTGAATGTTCTGGCAGCATGTGTATAGTAGAGGATTGCAAATTCGATCATCAATAGGAAGAAAGGACCTTGGCCTTGTGAAGGTTCTGTGCCCCAGTGTAGGGGAATGCCAGGGTCAATAAGTGGGAGAGGGTGGGGTGGCAGGCATGGGGAGGGGGGAGGCAAAAGGAGTCTGTTCTTGTTGTTTTTGTTTGTTTGCTTGCTTTTTGGAGGGGAACCTGGGAAAGGGAAACATGTAAAGAAAGAAAATATCTAATAAAAAAAAAAAGACTCTGTAAAACAAACAAAACAAAACAACAACAAAAAAACAAAAGAAAACAAAAGAGAAAGAAAGAAGGAAAGGAAAGAAGAAAGAAAGAAAGAAAGAAAGAAAGAAAGAAAGAAAGAAAGAAAG
>JADRCD010202631.1:0-14321 GCA_019843815.1 Montemys delectorum | reverse complement strand
TAAAATAAAATAAAATAAAATAAAATAAAATAAAATAAAATAAAATACCCCTCTAAGGAAAAAGATATCTAAGTTAGATGATTATTGTGTATATGTTTTACAATAGGCAAAACTGTGGCTTGTTTGTCAGACTTTGCTTTTTATCAATTTATAGCTATGTTATAAGTATGTAGAGTATGTAGTGGAATTAATTTATCCAAGACACTCTCTATTGATGTGTGAGTTACAGTGCCTAGATGAATAAACTATACTAGTGAATAAGGCAGAGACATTAGAAAGTGTACCTAGCAAAGCCCGATGATCTCTCTGACAAGCCATAGTGCACTGTGGATAGGAAAGGTAGAAAAAGAAATGCAAGAAATGATGTGATGATATTAACCACAACAAATGAATCTCACATATTCTGAGTATTAGCTATGAACTGCAGCATAGGTGTAGGAAAAGTAAAATCTTTTATAGGCTAGGAAATCTTAATATCTTAAACATCTAATACACACACACACACACACACACACACACACAAATATATATACATACATATATATATATGAACATCTGTTTTCTTTCCTTCTTACACATTTTACATGTTTACATATTTAAAATACCCATCTTGGAAAAAATGGCGTTCAAGTTGGTGAACTATAGTGAAACAATCTAAAAGGGAAAGAGGAGAAAGCAGCCGATGAGGTAGAGGGAGGAGAAGGGGGGAAGAGAGAAGGAGGAGGGAGGAAGGGAGGTTTTGTGGACACAGTCATTTTTTACTTGGGCTCCTGCTGAGAAGGCCAAAGCCAGCAAACAAATACATGAAGTCTCAGCTGGCTAAATGATTCAATTGGCAAAAGTGGAAGTTGCTGACACAGTAATAAGAAAAGATGTATTTGCAAAGATCCGTTGCTGCCTCTGCAGATTGCACAACAATGTTCTACACTGCCCCTGAAATGTCTTGTATCCCTCCAGGTAACAGAAGTGATTCAAAGGACTCTGCAGTGTATAGGGAAGGTATACACAGTTGTATTTTTATCTGCTTTTCAAACATTTTTCTACAAAACAATGACAAAGATAAGATAGCTTTCCCTTCAAAAATTTTATAAGTGCAAAAAATGGTGTGCGTGGCATTTCAAATTGATTTTGACCCATGCTCATGGGATAAAATGTGGCCAAACAAATGGTGTGCTAGAGAATTCTGATTTCTCTGACTTATTCATGTGAGAAGTCTTCTTTCATTTTTATGCTCTTACAATCATTAAACTTCAAGGCACCATAATTTCATGAAGCAAGTCGTAAAGACGTCGCTACCTCACCTAGAATTCAGATGTTTATTTTATCTCACGTTTTATGATTTTAAAATTTGTATTCTAGCATTAACCACCCTATAGGCAGAGCTCAGCAAATGAGTGTTGATTCGTGCTTCTAAAAGTAGAAAAATTCATGTTCTGGGACTCCTTTTTCTGTAAGTGTGATCTCTCAAGAAATTGGTTTCCTCTTAGTGCTACAATGATGCTTTGCACATATTAAATTTCTTCATCTCTGCTGCATTCACATCATAACTTAAGGATATTTTATTTAGCTTGACATAAATAAAGAAAATTAGACAAAGAGAATTGGTTAGTGAAAAAATTGTGTTGTGATTATAAACATATTGTAGTTCATATTATCTTGAAAATATAAATCCTTAATGTGAGAAATTAACAGAAACCATGTTATTCTACTTAGGTGAAAGGCAGTGAGCTCAGTCCTCAAGATCTATTATCTTAATAAAATGTGTTCATGTTCTTTTTATAATAAACAATGAAATGATCTATATTTTCTATTCAGTGTAAACTGACATAATTTGAAAAGTTATAGAAGAAAATAAACTAATATGTACAAAATATATTTTAACAGATTAAAAAATCAGTTGTATTTCAGAGGTATTTATAGTCAGGAGATAAAGCTGGTGGTGGAGTCCAGTATATAAAATGTGAAATTTTCTAACTTTCTAAATTCCTTTTAATATTAATTAAATTTTCCCTTGGAAATCACAGATGATCTCACTGTTAAATCATTGGTAGAAAACAAAACAAGTAGTCAGGGCCCCTTGGGAAATATGAGATTGAAATAACATATTCCATGGGATGACAGCATCTTAAAGGCTTTGTGCTACATTTAATCTGATATGACAGCTGCTCTTGTAGGGGAGATTAAAACAAAGGCAGTGGCAGAGGAAGAGCATCTGAAGGTGAAGGTTCATGAGGAGGTAGTCATCTGAGTGAAGGGCTGGGGCATTAGAGAAAAGTATCTATGCCAATGCTGTGTCCTTGGGCTTGAGGCTTCAAGAAGGGACAGAAAATGCATTTCTGTATTTCAGATATCTCAGTCCATGGTATATAGCTATTAGATATCCATGAGTCATTTTCCATCATTATGAAAATATTTTATGACTACCCTACGAAAGACCCAACAAGCAGCTGAAAGAGTCAAATGCAGATATTTGCACCCAACCAATGGACAGAAGCAGCTGACTCCTGTTGCTGAATCAGAGAAGGCTGAAAGAATGTGAAGAGAAGGGCGATCCTGTAGGAGGACCAGCAGTCTCAATTAATCTGAACCCCCAATATCCTCAATTAATCTGGACCCCCAACATCTCTCAAACATTGGGCCACCAAACAGACAGCATACACCAGGTGATATGAGGCCCTAATGTACACACATACAGTAGAGGACTTCTGGGTCTGTGTTCATTCAGAGGTGATGCCCCTAACCCTCAAGAGACTGGAGGCCCCAGGGAGTTTAGAGATCAGATGAGATAAGGGGTGGGGGCATCTATGTGGAAACAGAGAAGTTGGGAAGTAGGTGTGGGATGTGGAGCAGTCACAGGGTGGATTGGGGAGATGGGGAATGGAATATGGAATGTAAAAAATAAATTGATTGATAAAATATTTAAAAAAAGAAAAATAAAGAATCTGGCTCTTGGTTTTTGGCCTCTGGGAAGGTGACTCATCATGGAACTTGATTTATGAGCTACAAAACAAAGAAAGAAAGAGAAAGAAGAGTGGGGTCTTCCTGTAGCATTCAAAGACATTCACTCAAGACCTCCCATAGGACCCTTCTTCAAAGATTCCCCATCTTCCAAGTGTTCCATGGTCAGTACTATGCCTTTAATAAACAGACATTTAGGACATAGTGACTACCTAAACTATATCAAAGTCCCTAGGAATCTATAATATCCAGTAAAATTTAAAGCTGTTAAAAAACAACCTACATTTATACAAACTTTTCGTTGGAAGATGCTCAATATGCACTAACATATGCTATTCAATTTACACATATATAAAACTAAAATGGATCAGTGTTATCCTTATTTTTAATATTAGTATTTTATTTCAAATATTATAATATCTTACTTACACTGCTCATACAAATTAGATTTTGACTATGTTTTAATGTACTGCCGCCACAATACACATTTAGTTTCCTGTCCATTCCAGATCGGTTCTTTTCCTTTCTGGAGCTCTGGAATTTAGATTCTTATTTGAAAGTTGTTGTCACTATAGTTTTCTTTATCTTACAGATTCAATGCCAAGATTATAAGTAACACCAGCTTCAGTATTGTGGAAAGAGAACATACTTGGGTATTAGTCTTGAATCAATCAGTCAGTAGCTGAGTGAACTGAAATGACTCATCCCTTCAGGATCTTGGACCGTCATCTGTGGGATGCAGCTCTGCCTAATCTGAGAGCTCTGCCAAGGTTTGATATAATGCCTGTGCAGTGTATCAGTTTGGTAACAGGCTTTTATCATATCAGTGAGATGCTACATTGCTCTAGCACCAAAGATTCAATTTTTGTATTTCTGTAGGTAAAGAACTTAAAATATTTTTTCTAATCTAATAATAATATTTGACAATTGAAATTCATAATCTATACAGTAACATCAATGAAAGCAAAGCAAATGATATTTTGGGCTAGTACTCGTAGCTAAGAATTGTTTTCTCATTAGATTCTTCCAAACAGAAAATCAATTTTGAAATTACCAAGAGCAGGAGTTGTCCCTAACTGATAGGCACCATAAGCAAAAATTGAAATATTGCTTAAAAATGCCACCCTTCATTATTGTTTCATTGTTGATTCATTCATTCACTCAATGAGTAGCCAATGGGTGACCAATGTGTCTAGTATAGAGAAGAAGTCGAGGCCCCAAAGATAAATCAGAGATAGATTTAATTAAAAATTTTCTGGGATTAATGCAGGATAAAAAATTGAGAAAGGTATATTAAAATTTTGCAGAAAATCACCAGTGTTGACAGAGAAGAGACAATTTTAACTGAATTTATTAGACAATATAAAAACTGCATGCCTCCTGCAGAACTCTAGAAATAAATGGTCAGCTAAAATTAAGTGAACAACATCTAGGCCTCAAGCAAAACATTGTTACGGATGAAACAGGCTATTCCTTGTCCCATCTCAGAAATGCTGAACACAGACACAAGAGCACAATAGGGATATTGAGCCAAAAAAAATACCTTCCCTGACCAAAAATAAACATGGAAACCAGGAGATACTCTGGTGCCAAGTTAAGCAGTTTTGATCTGTTTGGGGAAAAAAATGAAGATTATTTTTGTTGTCTGAACAAGCAATATTATTCAAGCAAAGCTGTGTGACAGTTCAGTAACATTTCTCTAATGTGCCTCAGTAAAAGGAAAGTTTAACTTTGTACTTGCCTTACATATTAATATTTCTTTGGTAAATTCAAACCTTCCAATTCCT
The DNA here is from genome assembly GCA_019843815.1 of Montemys delectorum. NCBI lineage: Eukaryota > Metazoa > Chordata > Mammalia > Rodentia > Muridae > Montemys > Montemys delectorum. The sequence continues at coordinate 9,576 of JADRCD010202631.1, read as the reverse complement.
CTAGACCAGAGGCTTCAGCCTTTTACCAATGAACAGTCTAAGAATTCCATGAATAAGATATGACCTAGAACATTCTACAAGAATACATACAAACACATTCATGTTTGTGTAGATTTCAACACACCTCTATTTGGCTAACTTTTTTAGTTACACTGAAAATTATCTATTACATTATTGAACAAACAAGAACAATTAAGTCATAACATTAGATTAAATCTATGTACAAGTTGAGCCTAAAAAGAGCACTTGTTGCTTTATCAGTGGAACTAGGTTCAGTTACCAGTACCCACATGGTGGAACAAAACCATCTGTGACTACAGTTCTAGGAAACCTAATGGCCTGTTTGGATCTCTGGGGGACTAGACACTCATGTGGTATATTTATATACATGCAAGCAAAAAAAATCATAGGTATAAAGATAAATGAATATACTTTAAATATACACAAAATTATTTACATGATTACATCAGTGTTACCATGTTACATTAAATATGTTTACATCTCTACAGATCTGCAGATGCCATTTTCATTTATTGTGCAGGCTTCTATTGATTAATAAAACCATGAAAACATATCTCACTTAGAATAATGTTCTTTAGATGTAAATTAACCCAAAACATTTTTTTCTTTTCTTTTCTGCTTTTTTTTTTTTGCAGGGTTATATACTGATTATGACTTACGTTAGAAAGTTTGAATGAAATGAAAGATATTATCCCTCAAAATATTTTCATTTATTTGAAAATTACAGTGCTTGTGTCAGAGCATTTTCATTTTTCTCTGCTAGCTGAATTTTCAAGCTACCAAAGCTAAAGATACCTCAAAGATGTGTACAAGTTACTAATATACCTGGAAGTATGGTATTTATTATGGCTACTCTGCTGGATCTTGAAGGCCCTGGGCATGAAAGCGCTCATTCAGTGCTTTCAAGAGGATGGCACATTGCATTTCCTATTAGTAAGTAAAACTGCTTATAAATGGTGACACGTTGATACAGCCATCAGTGTAGGAATGAGCAAACAGGTCTATATCGTGGCTCATTAACAAAGAAACACACCAGTCACCAGTAACCTGGATGACTCCAGCGATTCATACAAGACAAGAAGGGCCTTGAAGAGCCAGTGAAGATTCAGCACACAGTAACAAGAAAATGAAATCTCTACGTGCAGCCTGAAACCAGATTTCAGTTCTCCCAAGAGGAACGCAGAGTCCTCAAAGAGAATTTCCATTTGAGGAGTTTTTCTTAGAACTCCTAAAACTTCCTGAATTTCTTCTGTAGCTAAACTTTTTAACTGAAAGGAAACCTCATCTTTTGTTCATAAATGGAGTATCTGCTCCACATGGTGCCTCCACCTGTGCTGTTCTTCATGGATGGAACACACAGGTGTAGTTCTGCACACGTGGATGAGTACTGGAGGAGAGCTGACACAAAGATTTTGAAAGAAGGCTTGGACTTTGGAGATACTGGCCCCACTGGAGCTGCCTCTTACTCTTTCAAGGGAATATGGAAGGACTTAAGGCAGAAAATGTGATTGCTTACTCGTGACAGAAAAATTAATCCTATGAATTTAACCTTCAGTAAATAAAAGCTGAAGTGTTTAAATGAACTTCAAGTTGGCATTTTATTGTTTATTAAAATAAAGAGAAAAGGCTTACATAAAAATAACAAGTAAATCTTCCAGGATCTGTTAGCTAAAAACACTTCATAGAATCAAAAGTTTTATTGACTTTCTGTTTTGTAGAAGAAATTAAATTTTTCAACTACAAAATTTGACTGAGCCATCAATTGAAGTGTTCTATCTATTCTAAGTAATATATTATTTAATCCACAGTTGTGATGAATGTAATTTCCATTGTACCTTTTATAATGCTTAATCTACTTGTTTGAACCTATTTTAATGCCTTAATTTCATATTTATTCTGACTTATTTACATGATAGCGTCTTACAACATGTTATTTTTTTTAATTTTAAGTGTTAAAAATCAGTCTTGTAAAAGGGCCTATTTTCTAACATAAATAAAATGATTAAGTTAAGCCTGTAGGAACACATTGAACTTGCTCTGAATAAGAACGCATGCACATCATATGTATTTCCCAGTTTGAGTTCATTGTGTTTCCTGGCTTTTATTTGTGGGTGTTTGGAAAGGTTGGGTTTTCATTGGATTATTTCAATGTTGTGCATGTGTCACACATATAAGTTGATTGATTTTCATTCTTTTATCCTTCTGTGGATCAGATTCAAAGTCTCATGACCTTTTTAACCCTAGTGATTCTTTATTATGTTAGCAGTTAAAATGTAGCATTTTTATTGTTCTGAAATGTTTATTTCAGTCACACTTTCTAAACTTTAGAATTTCTGTTTATAATTCAATGACTAATACAACAGAGGTTGTAGAATTTATTTAATCATAATCCAGGGTTTCTACCCTAATTTGATCATTTAGTTCCCAGATAAAAGACACACCACTTTAATTATTTACAATACCCACAAGAGCTGGGCAGCTATCTACCCTCTATGCAATTAGAATCTAATTTCCTATCAATATCTCTGAGTTATTACTTAATATATTTCATCTGGATGGCTCTTAACTCCTGTTAGCTAGCACTCAAGGTCGCATTTTCATGACTCACCTAATCCATGGCAGCTTCTCCTCCATTCACCTTTTTCTCTCTTTCACCTTCCTGGTTCTCCTTGATCTCTAGCCTGAGATTCCTAACTCTAGCCTCTGTCTCTTTGGCCTAACAATAGGCTGTTGGCATTTTTATTTACTAATCAGAAATAACATAGGGACAAGATCATATATCTTGACTTGGGTTTACATGCAGACTCTCTTGTCTCTAGGACAACTAGGTCTTGAGGAATCAGTATTAACATCAGAAAGCAGAGACTGAAGGAAGGACATCCAGAGACTGCTCCACCTGGGGATGCTTCCCATATTTAATCATCAAACCCAGACACTATTGTGGATGTCAGCAAGTGCTGGCTGACAGGAGCCTGATACAGCTGTCTCCTGAGAGGCTCTGACAGTGCCCGACTAATACAGAAGTAGAGACTCAATGATCCATTGAACTGAGCACAGGGTCCCCAAAGAAGGAGCTAGAGAAAGGACCCAAGGACCTAAAGGGGTTTACAGCCCCTTAGGAGGAACAGCAATATGAACTAACCAGTACCCTCAGAGCTCCCAGGGACTAAACCACCAACCAAAGAGTACACATGGAGGGACTTATGGCTCCAGCTGCATATGTAGCAGAGGATGGCCTAGTCAGCCATTAATGGGAGGAAAGACCCTTGGTCCTGTGAAGGCTCTATGCCCCAGTGTAGGGGAATGCCAGGGCCAGGAAGCAGGAGAGGGTGGGGTGGTAAGCAGGGGGAGGAGGGAAGGAATAGGGTCTTTTTGTTTTGTTTTGTTTTGTTTTGTTTTTGGAGGGGAAACCAGGAAAGGGGATAACATTTGAAATGTAAATAAAGAAAATATCTAATAAAAAATCATTTTATGATACAGAACACAATTAAAAACCTCAATAAATAAGAACTTACACTCCTAAAAAAAAAATACAAGCAGCATCAAGGCAAACCACTACACACAGATTCCTTTAATGTGGTTTTTCCAGGCCTAAAGTGAAAGACAGTGGAAAAGGCAACCATCATTTTTGCCTGCAGTTGCCAAGTAGAGCACTTGTTCAGAGAGCATGACCATGAGAAGGAAGTGTGAAAAAAAGATTTATGCATCTAGCCTCTCTGCTCCACATAAGAGTTATATTTCCTGAACTAATACTTCTCTATCCCATGCTCTGTTTATCTCATACTTCTGTCTACTCATCTATCTATCCTTTCTCTTCAGTCAACTTTCAGAGACTTCTGATGGCTTCTTTCTAAAATTTTTCCCAGTAAAGCTATTTTGATAAGAATATAGCAAGAAAGTGCTTTATGGTATTTTCAGAAGCCTGTTCTAGTGTGCGGCTTGGAAACGGATTTGGGTTCGTATAACATTCCAGGAAGTGACGACGTTATCAGTGGAGTTGTTGTCGCTTCTGGGGAAGACGGTCGCAGGTTTTAGGAGATGAACTAAAAGCATGCTTGTATTGCATTCTAGACTAATTGGAAGCTAGTACTGGGAATTTGGAGTTTATCACATGAGTAAAAGTGAGCCATGCAGTTCCATGATAGACTGGTGTGACGGTTACTCTTGTCAACTCCACTGGAAAGGAAAACACCTGGGAGATTAGTACAACAGACCTCTGCCTCTGTCTGGGAGGAGAAACAAGCTAAAGCAGTGTGAACAGCTCTGAGAGTGAGGGATGAGCGTGACAGAGGAAAGGAGGAAAGGAGAGAAATCTGCTTCTGTAGGCGTTCTTGGCCTCTACGTCCCAGCCACTGTGAAGCAAACTGCACTGTTCCGTCCTAAACGTGTACAGCTCAGTGGAACCTCTAAAACACATGGCCAAAAACGACTTCTTTTAATAAGTTCTCTTTGTGAGATATTTATCTACAGTGTGGAGGCTTAATATAGTTTTAGAAATCAAGCTGAAATCAAATCTCTGTTGGTGAAATTTATTGGGAAGTAAAAGTGTCCTGGTTACCTGGTAAATCTTTCCAAACAAGGGAAAATACTATTATTGTCTAAACTCAAAAGTCACACAGATAAAATATCAGTGTTATTCTTCATTAAGCAAAAAAAAAAACAAAAAAACAAGTTTTGAAATTCATACTGAAACACATAAAAAATTAAATAAAGTAAGGAAGTAAGGAAAGAAAATGTAAATAACCAATGTAATTTTGAACAGAAAAGATGAATTACTTGGACTTAAAATATACATCAAATTTGTTGGAGTATATTAGACCATCTAATAATAATCCCAGATATTCATATTCAATTAATTTTTGAAAAGAATAAAAAGCATCCATTGACATTTATCCTTTTTTACTAATGTGCATGTCTTTAAGTCAGTGTGTATGTGTATATACGTTTGAGTGCCTGTGGAGGTAAGAAGAACAGGGTCCCTGGAGCTGGGTTTATGGGTGCCTAAAGTTCGTTGATAACAAACTCAGATCTTCTGAAAGAGTTGCTATCTCTCTTATATACAGTCTTTTCTGCCAGCCCTGAAAAGTGTTATAGGAAGTGCTGCTGGGAAAATGACATATCTACATTTAGAAGAATTTTTTTGTACCCTGATCTCTCAACCATTACAAATATCTCATATTGGATTAAAAGCTCAAGTATAAGATCAGAATTTCAAAACTATAAAGAAAATATGGGAAAATGTTTTAGGACATTACCCTGGACAAAATATCCCACATGCACATGAAATATAAACATAACTTGAGACTTCATCAAAGTGAACATTTTTGTAGCAAAGTAAGTAGTCAAAAGGAGTAAAGATATGACATAAAGAGTGGAAGAAAATATTTGCCAACTATTCATTCACCAAGGAATAATGCCAAGCATATAAGAAATGCAAACAGCTCAAAAGATCAAATAACCAATTTTAAAAAGACCCAAAGACTTGAATAGATATTTGTCAAAGTGAGACATACACATGGTCAGCAGAGAGAGGCAAATAAAAAAATTTAGTTGCATTAATCATTAGAGAGATGGAAATCAAAATTCCAATAAGATATCCCTTACTCAGTAAGAAGGGCTGTTTTCACTAATTCAAAAGATAGCAATTGATGAGATGATTTTGAAAGGAAAGCCTCTTACAAGTTAATGAATGTTCAGACAGTATATGCCCCCACAGAAACTAAACATACTATATTCTAACCTCACCATGAGCACACGCCCAAAGAAAATAAGAATGAAATGTGGCAAATATAGCTTGTACTGCCATATCTATTGAAACCTTATACAATGAGTAGGGTGAAGAATCAAACTTAATATTCATCAGTCAATGAATAAAAAAAATGTAGTACATATATACAACAGGTTATTATTTATCTACTTAAATAGCATAAAATCTTGTATTTGTGATCATATGGAAGAGCCTGGATAACATTATAGTACATGAAATAAGGCACAGTAGGGCAAATATCAGATAATCTCACTCATAGGTTAAAATTCTAAATTTTATTTTATGGACATTGAAGCAGAATAGTGGTATACCAGAGATATAGAGAAACAGACATGAGCAGGACTTAGTAAAGGGTATAATGTTGTTGTTTATAAAGACACAGCAGCAGCATGAGTATAAATGGCAATAGATGTATTTATTAGACACCTGGAGAAATTATATTAAAGATTAAGATGATGCATATGTTAATTATTTAGAATAAGCCACTTATCTATGTAAATGACAATCAAAAATTATTCTGGACCAGATTTTATATGTGTGTGTGTGTGTATAGATATGTATATAGCTACACATGTATGGCAACTAAAATATTTAAAGACTCAGACCCTAATCCACATTATAGACAATCTTATAATCAAGTCCTGAGGACAGAAAGATTTTATGAAGTCATGTTACATATGAGCAGATGGGACCTACAGAATCCGTGTTCTCAAAAAAAAAATAATGTTTTAGAATTATTTGTGACACAAAATGTCCACATTCCCCGGTGACCGACTGGGTTTTCAATCTGTGTTAACAGGTCAGCTTTAGCCAGAGTAACTAACCTACTCGCATCCTGACAGAACGTGAGGTTGCTGCTTGACACCGGGCCCAGCTAAAAGAAACTTCTCTCTTCCCCAGACACGTGAGACTTGTTAAACAGCTCCTTTTGTGGTGCCCTTCCATCATAACGGTTCCATGTACACAGGGAAGGCGTTTCTTGCGTGTAAAATTAAGCAGATAAAAGCTGGGTGGCTTTTACAATGTTGACGTCTCATATTTATAAAGAAAAAAAGCACACATTTCCTAAGGGACGCTCTAAGAAAAGGGAAAGGGACAGAGGTTTCTGCTTCCCTTTGTAAACCAAGAAAACTTTATTTCTCCTTTTTTCTTCCTCACAGTGGGGCATCTTTCAGCTAAGATGTGAAAGGTTTTGACATTTGCGTATTATTCCTTGGTCTTGGGAAAATAGTTCCACAAAGTATTCCTTTACAATGAATAACTGAAGCGAAATGATTCTGTATGATGTTATGGCTCCTTTTGTTTGCTCTGTGGCTGATTTATTTTTACCAACCAAGGCAGAACATGGCCAAGAAATTGAAAATGTGATGTAAATTCATATTCTTCCACACTTTTATATAGCAACAGTCCCTACATCCCCCAAAGCATAGTTTATTTATTAATTTATTTATTCATTTTACAGCCCAATCACTGCCCCAACCAGTGTCCCCCTAAAGTCCTTCCCTCATCCTTCCCATCCCCCTCCTCTTCTCCTCTGAAAGAGTGGGGTTGCCCCCAGGGTACCCCCCAACATCAAGTCTCTGAAGAGTTACATGCATCCTCTCCCATTGAGGCTAGACAAGGCAGCCCAGTTGGGGAATGGATTCCAAAGACAGGCAACAGCTTTAGGGAATGGCCCCTCTCCAGTTGTTGGGGAACCCACATGAAGATTGAGCAGCACATCTGCTACATATGTGGCAGGTGCCTTGGTCCAGCTCCTGTATGCTCTTTGGTTGGTGGCTCAGTCTCTGAGAGCCCCAAGGGCCCAGGTTAGTTTACACTGTTGTCTACCTGTGGAGCTCCTGTGCCTTCGAAGCCCTCAAATTTTCCCCAAACTCTTCCATAAGAGTCTCTAAGTTCTGTGCAGTGTTTGGCTGTGGATTTGTATACCTATTTCAGTCAGCTGCTGGGTGGAACCTCTCAGGGGATAGTCAGGGTAGACTCCTGTCTGCACATAACAGAATATCATCAGTAGCGTCAGAGATTGGAACTTGCCTTTGGGAAGAGTCTCAAGTAGGAACACCTATTGGTTAGCCATTCCTTCAGTCTCTGCTCCATCTTAATCCCTGGGTTTCTTTTAGAAAGGGCAAGTTTTGTGGGTGGATTGGGGGTCCTTATCCGTCCCCTGCGATTCTGCCTGGCTACAAGAGGGGGCCTATTCAGGCTCCAGATCCTCAGTGCTATGTGTATAAGCAAAGATCACCCACATTGACTCCTGGAAACTTCTCCCATGCCAGGTCTCTGACATGTTCTAGAGGTGGGCCCAAACCCCCATCCCCCATCCCCCTGCCAGATGCAGCTTTCCATTCATTCTCCTGGCCCTCTGGCCCTCTCTCCTGTCTCTCAACATCTGATCCTGACCCCCTCCCATACCCCTCCTCATTCCTCCCTCAAGCAGTTTCCTCTTTCTACCTCTCTCCTATGAGTATTTTGTTGTCTTCTAAGTTAAGATTCAAGCAGCCTCACTTGAGGCTTCCTTACTGTTTAGATTCTTTGGGTCTGTGGAGTGTATAGTGGCTATCCTGTAGTTTATGGCTAGTATTCACTTATAAACGAGTGCATACCATGCATGTTCAAAGACCCAAAGGTCTGAGTTACCTCACTCAGGATGATAACTTCTAGTTCCATCCATTTGCCTGCAAAATTCATAATATCCTTGTTTTTAATAACTGAATAGTATTCCATTATGCAAATGAACCACATTTTCAGTATTCATTCTTCAATTGAGGGACATCTGGGTTTTTTCTAGGTTCTGGTTATTATGAACAAAGCTACTATGAACATAGTGGACCACATGTCCTTGTGGTATGTGGAACATCTTTTGAGTCTATACCCAGAAGTGGTATGTATATCTGGCTCTTCAGGTAGAAATAGTTCCAATTAATGACATATTTTAACAACAAAATAAATTACTTCTCAATTGTATCCAAAAGGGCTACTAATTTCTTATTGTTGTTATTTATCTTGTACCCTACAGCTTCACTGAAAGTATTTATCAGCCGTAGCAGTTGCATTGTGGAACTTTTCAAGTAACTTATGCATACTACAACATCACCTACTAATAAAGACACACTGACTTTTTCCTTTGGAATTTATATCCCATTTATCTCTTTCAATTGTCTTATTGATGTGGGTTAAGTCGTCAAGTACTATATAAAATAGGTATAGAGAATGGCCAACCTTATCTTTTTTCCTGAATTTAGTATAATTATTCTGAGCTTCTCTCCATTTAATTTGCTATAGGCTTGCTGTAAATTGCCTTTATTAAGTTTAGCTATATAAGCTATTAGGTATATAAGTCCCTTATATACCTAATTTCTCCAGAACTTTTGTCTTGAAGAGGTACTGGATTTTGTCAAAGGCCTTTTCTAATGAGATAATCAGGGCTTTTTTTCAGTTTGTTTTCATGGTAGATTAATTTATTTTCATACATTGAACTTTCCCTGTATCTCTGAGGTAAAGCCTACTTGATTATGGTGGATTATCTTTTTGATTTGTTCTTGGATTCAATTTGTTAATATTTTATTGAGAATTTTTGCATTTTTGTTCATAAGGGAAATTAGTCTGCAATGCTTATTTTTTCTGCTTTGCTTTGTTTTGTTTTGTTTTGTTTGCGTCTTTATGTGGTTTGGGTATCAATGACAAGTGGACTGAGGAAAAAATCAGGAACCAATACCTTTCACAATAGACTCAAATAATATAAAATATTATGAAGTAATTATAACCAAACAAGTAAAAGACTTGTATAA
>JADRCD010202629.1:0-18039 GCA_019843815.1 Montemys delectorum | reverse complement strand
AGAGAGAGAGAGAGAGAGAGAGAGAGAGAGAGAGAGAGAGAGAGAGAAGGCATAGAATTGGATGGGTGGAGTAGGTGGGGAGGAGATAGGAGGAGAAGATAAGAAAAGGAAAACCAGGATCAGAATATAGTGTATGGAAAAAAAATGTATTTTCAATTAAAAAAAAAGATGGAAATCAACTAAGGCAGACACTCTCCCTACATTAAGCTCTAGCGCGCGTGCGTGCGTGCGTGCGTGTTCGTTCTAATCTTCCTTGCAACTAAACACTGCAGTTTAAAGGAAAATGCTCCTAGATTATTTGACACTTTGGGTAACCAGCTGTCTGGAATTCACAGCAACCTAGGCCATAGGAAAAGGCCACAATTCTATCTAGGGACTGCTGAGCTATAAGCCAAGAAGAATCTGGGCTCCCTAAGACATACAGAAGGTCCACTATGACTAACGATCCCATTTTTGACTGCAAAATACACTTTTATTTTATTGTGTGCAAAACATACAATAAACTCTTTAAACCAAGGTTATATGGACTATGCTAACCTCTATAACTCAGTCTAATGCCACACAAGAAGATCTATCCTTAAGACGAGTCTAAAACACTGAGTAGTTTTCTCCAAGAGCTTCTAAACCTTACATTCACAATAACACACTGGTCTAACTAAGGTAATTTAAAAAGGACCACTGAGGTAAGAAACAGAAGAAGAAACAAATCACCATACTCTTACCCTGATACTCTCTTCTGCATTAAACATGTCTCTTTATCACTAAGCCTATACACAGCTATGAAAGAGAGATTATCCTAGTCACAAATAATTACTACCTTCCATAAATAATTACTGGGTGTTCACTATTTACCAACACCAGTCTAGGCACTAGAAATATGTCAATAAACAAGAACAACACAATCACTTCCATTTTGGAAGTGAAAGTCTAATGGGGATACCAAACAGCTAATTCAACTAGACACTATGTACAACGCTGAGAACAGAGACTTGCATATAGTAACTGCTCAATAAGTACCAGATTAGCTTTCTGGGCCTTTATTCCTGTAGTCCCAGCATTCAGTAGGCTCAGGTAGGAAGATTCCGGGTAACTCAAGGTCAGCTTGGGCTACCTAGTAAATTCTACAACAGTATGGGCTACAGACGAGGCTTTGTCACAAACGATACATGACAACAGGATAATGGCACATGCCTTTAATCCCAGCACTCAAGAAGAGAGGCAGGAAATCTCTGTGGTTTTGAGGCTAGCCTGGTCTACAGAGTGAATTCCAGGACAGCCAGAGCTACATACTGAGACCCTGCCTCGAAAACAAACAAAAAATACAAACAACAGCTTAGCTATGAGTATGACCACTTAGTTTCTAGTAACTAGCTTTACAGATACATACTAAAACAGCAAGCTTACTTAACTCTCTAATATCAAGAGATTCTTCAGATGGTTTCTGTCCTGGTTAGTTTTATGCCAACTTGACACAAGCTAAAGCCACCTGAGAGGAGGGGACTTCAATTGAAAAACTGCCTCTATAAGATCAACTGTAAGTAAGACTGCAGAGTACTTTCTTAATTAGTATTTGACAGGGGTGAGCCGAGCTCACTGTGAGTGGAGACATGCCTGGGTAGGTGGTCCTTGGTTCTATAAGAACAAGCTGAACAAGCCATGATAAGAAGCCAGTAAGCAGCACCCCTGCATGGTCTCTGCATCCGCTCCTGCCTCCAGGTTCCCATCTGGTTTGTGTTCATGCAGGCTTCTTTCAATGGACTGTGATTCAGAATACATAACCCAAATAAACCTTTCTCCACAAGTTGCTTTTGGTTGTGGTGTCTCTTCAGAACAGCAGTAACCCTAACGAGAACAATTTCTAAATTGAATGCCCTTACTGCAACCAGTGGACTATCCTTAAGAAAAATACCCCGAACCTCCAATCTATTTCTTGTAAACCCATTCAAAGCTAGACAGATCTAACTGGCCTTTCTTGCCCAGCTAAGAATCATCCAGGTCAGGAGTTGGTGTAGCTGAGTTCCTTGTGGACTGATACACGCCTGCCTCATCTAGCTCTTATCCTAACATCTAGCTGTCCACTCCTTCAATTCTTCCAGTAAGCCTCTTTTCTTGCTTAAAAGATTTATGTTTCATACAGTCAACTCTACCTGATACAGTTTAATAGAAAGATCATTCTATAAAAATGAATTTTACAACCAAACACAACTGCCAAAATTGAGTAAACTATTGCTTTAAAATAAATGAATTTTCACACAAGCCTTGAATTAAATCTTCAGCACCTCCTTATCAAAAAATGAGAGAATTCAGGCCAGCAGGATGGCTAAGCAGGTAAAGACACCATCCACCAAGCTTGATGGCCTGCATTCAGTCCCTAAACCTAATCCCACATGGTGGGGGAACTAACTTCCACAAGTTGTCCTCTAATTTGCAATATTTGTGTTATCAGCCACAAACAAAATAAATAAAACATAATTAAGGGGCTGGAGAGATAGCTCAGTGGTTGAGAACACTACCTGCTTTCCTAGAGAATTAGGGTTCAATTCCCAGCGCCCACATGACAGCTCACAACTGTCTGGGGTCTGACACCCTTACACAGACATGAATGCAGACAGAACAACAATAATAACAACAACAACAAAAAGAAACAATGCACATAAAAAGTGTAATTCAAAATATTTTTAAATTTTATTGTGTTTAACATACCTCAATAAAACTGAAGAGGAGGACTATTTTGAGGTCAAAAGTACTAATTATTATATTCTATACTATACCCCAAAAAACTTACATTAAAATAACACTTAAGATTTTTGGGTTTTTTGTTTTTTGGGGGGTTTTTTTGGCTTTTTCGAGACAGGGTTTCTCTGTATAGCTCTGGCTGTCCTGGAACTCACTCTGTAGACCAGGCTGGCCTCGAACTCAGAAATCCACCTGCCTCTGCCTCCCAAGTGCTGGGATTAAAGATGTGCACCACCACTGCCTGGCAACACTTAAGATTTTAAGATGGCCCTTTTCAACTAGTCTCATTTGAAGTAAAGAGGGTATGAATACACTGATTCCAAAGAGACGAATGCTAATATCTAAAAACCTTCCACTGGCACAGAAAAAAATTCCTGCAAATAAATGCTTTCAATTTACTGACAGTATCCTACAATACTTGGCTTGATTATTTGTTTTGCTATTATTTATATTTCCACTCTTTATTTATTATCACTCTACAAGTAGACTCTAGTACAGAGGAAACCCCTTCAAAATATAACCCGCTCTCCAGGAGCCTGAAGCTCACACAGTCGCATTTGCTCATGTTTTTTGGTTTTTTGTTTTTTTAAAGATTTATTTATTTCTTAAATGTAAGTACACAATAGCTGTCTTTAGATCTCATTACTGGTGGTTGTGAGCCACCATGTGGTTTTGAACTCAGGACCTTTGGAAAAGCAGTCAGTGCTCTTACCCGCTGACTCATTTTGCCAGCCCATAAATAAATCTTTTTAACAATTTTTTTGTGTGTGTGTGTGTTTTAGAGACAGGGTTTCTCTGTGTAGCCCTGGCTGTCCTAGAACTCACTCTGTAGACCAGGCTGGCCTCGAACTCAGAAATCTGCCTGCCTCTGCCTCCCAAGTGCTGGAATTAAAGGCATGCACCACCACCACCCGGCAGCTCATGTTTTATACTTCAAGAATCCAAGAACTGGGAAACTTTAGCACATCATGCTCTATTCACTAAGGATTTTGTAACAGGAGCTCCAGTAAGCACACAGAACACTACAGTTGTACTGATCTAAACACCTAAAAGTACATCCCAAAATGCCCTAGTGATCTTCATAAACCCATGCTGTGTCTATTACCCTAATCACTTTGAGAGAGAGAGAGAGAGAGAGAGAGAGAGAGAGAGAGAGAGAGAGAGAGAGAGAGAGAAAGAAAAGAGGTGGAGGGGGAAGGGAGAGAATGTGTTATGAGAATGTGTGTGTGTGTCTTAGTTCTGAGACAAGGTTTCTCTACAGCCCAGGCTGGCCTCAATCTCACAACAATGCTCTTGCATTAGCTTCCAAAGTCCTAGGATAAAGATGTGAAGCACCATGCCTGGCTAAGATAGTTTAAGAAATAAAAAGAACAGACACTAAACATTTAAGTTACATGTGTAAAGAATTGTAAGATTAATCCCTCATATATCTTCTATCATTGTCTTATGTGCATATATATAGTATATATGGTTAACTTTAATTTGTTTGTTTGTTTGTTTTTTGTTTTTCAAGACAGGGTTTTTCTGTATAGCCCTGGCTGTCCTGGAACTCACTCTGTAGCCCAGGCTGGCCTTGAACTCAGAAATCCATCTGCCTCTGCCTCCCAAGTGCTGGGATTAAAGGCGTGGCCCACCACCTCCCGGCGGTTAACTTTAATTTTAAAGACGTGATAAAATTCTGTACTTTGTTTTCAGAATTCCCAAGTTTAAACACCTTTTGCGTACACACATGCGCGGCATCCATTTGCCTGTTGTGTGTTGCCAGATGTGTGTAGACTCAGGTGCATATGTGTCCTTATGGCAGCCTGAGGCTGGGGTCAAATGTCTTCCTCGATTGCATGCCACCTTACTAATAAAGCAGGGTCTGTTGAACGCCGAGCTCACCACTTTGGCTAGACTGGCTTGTTCTGTGGATCGCAGGGACCTTTTACCTACCTTTTAACAGAATATTCAAAGTAGTTACTTCTTTCTCCAAGAAAATCTCACCCACCAGATTACCCTCTTCTCTCAAGAGCTCTATAAAAAGGTTTTAAAAACTATTTCCTACACTGTTCTACTGCAAGGTTTCTAGGTAGGAAGTACAGCTCCAAGCAAACAGAATACTATGCTTCTCCCAATATTTCAAGCAACTGTAGCTGATTTGCCTCAATATTTTAACTCTCACTGCTTCTTCCTAAGTTTAGCAAAACACTGTAAATAACTCATTTTAATGTGAGCCAAAAACCTAAAATCAAGTAAATAAAACACATGTAAGTTAACATCTAGTTTTGTAACAATATTCTAGCCCCTTTACTTCAATATGAATTCTTATTGCCTTGTAAGTTTCTATTTCTATAACAGGACATAAAAGTTTATAAAATAAAACCAAAAAAGTCCCAACTTTTACTTACCCAACATTTGGCAATCCAACGATACCAATTTTCAGCGAAGTTCCAAATCTTCCAATAATCGGAGGCGGTTTAATTCCGTCTCCTCCCTTTTTCGGGGGCATCTAAAATATCAAAATGAACTTTTAAGACTACCCCTATAAATGAAACATATGTCTACATACAGAATATATTACTGGGTAATAGAAAAGAAAACCTACTGCATATATCAATCCACAACTAAAGTAAGAGCAAAAACCCATTCTTTTAGGGGGGCAAAGGACTCTGTTAACAGATCTGATTCTAGATTTGTACACAAGTCACTTCTGAGTAGTCCCAGAAACACTGCCACAGCAGGAATCAGAGATAAACATAAAACTTAGTTCCAATCTCTCACGTTGGCTGCTGACAACCACCTTCTTTTTTTTTTTTTTTTTGGTTTTTCGAGACAGGGTTTCTCTGTGTAGCCCTGGCTGTCCTGGTACTCACTCTGTAGACCAGGCTGGCCTCGAACTCAGAAATCCGCCTGCCTCTGCCTCCCAAGTGCTGGGACTAAAGGCCTGGGCCACCACCTCCTGGCTGACAACCACCTTCTTAACCTGTCATGTTATTTGAAGGAAAGCATTTGGAAGCCAGAGCAGAGGCACAAGTCAAAGAAAGCCCACTACAGAGACACCAGCAACCAAGTCACTTCTCACCAATCATTCCTCCCCCACTTGTCAACGTTTACCACACTGAGGGTCACCACTAGGCCTGCAGGTCCTTCTAACCCAGACCTTTTCACCTTTGACATTGTAGGTAAGACTAATCAGTCCTCATTAAACAGCTTTTGAAACCCACACTCTACACTGGATATTTTGCAGGCACTCACCTCGCCTTGCCTTTTTAAGATCCAACCTAGAGCTTTTATGTATGCTAAAAGCAAATGCTCTACCAGTAGGCTATACAGCCCCATTTCAAATACTTTCAACCTTCTGAGTGACAAGTCCAAACTTCCTGGCATTTCTTGCTTGTCCTGGCTCCAAGATCCACTATGCAAAACTGATCTCACTTTTAACACTGCAATAGGAACCTACGAGGAACTGCAACCTCGCATCTTAGAAGCTGGAAACTAAAACTGTCCCTGCCTTCTGGCTGGTCGTACCTCCTACCCCCGTCTCCGCCCGCCCCAGAAGTGATAGTCCAGTCTGTAATCCCAGACCGGGAGGCCAAGGATCTCCTTTTTGGGGGGCCTGACACCTGTTCCGGGCCTCCAATGAACAGCTGCATGGGGAGAAGCCGTCCAGTCCTGTGGCCTACAAGGGGGTGGCCTACAAGGGGTGCCTTCGCAACCCAGTCAAGCAAGACCCCCGCACACCACCCTCCCCCTCCTGACCCGGCACCGGCGTCCCGCCCTGAGGCAAGACTTTTTCCCCCCAGACTGTGGCGAAGGCCAATCTCGTGGCCGTGCGGCCTAGTCCGAGGGCTCCTCCATTCATCCACATGCCCCAAGCTGTCCGCTGCCCTCAGCTTGTCCCGGCGGCCGGTCTCCGGCCTAGCGCCAGTCTCAAAATCACTAGTCCGGGCGTCCACGAGCTCCTTCGGGGGACTCACCGTGCACCGGGCTAACGATCGCACGGGGTCCCGGACTGCAAAGACCGGTGTCGCCGGCAGCCGGAGGTGGGGGAAGAAGGCGGAGAGAGCGCAGGCCCGGCCCTCCGCCGAGCTGCACGCACGACGGCAGAGGCGACGGAACGGGCGGGCCGGGGCGGCACCTGTGCGCAGGCCACGCCCCCACAGGGTCACGCCCATTGGCCCGGATGCCTTCCCGGTGGGCGGGGCCTGCTGGGGGGAGGGCGCTTAGCAGCAGCAGGCTTCTGCGGTTCTCTACACGTGGGCTTCTACCGAGCCACCAGGGTTTTTTCCGCTTCACTGCTCCTGTTTCGGGCTCCTGCTATGTCTCGGATCTCTCTTGTCCCTGACTGATCGTGTCGAGATCTGTCGTCGCTACCTGCACGGCGCCGCCCTCCTCCCCTTTCCAGTAACTTCTTTCAGACGGGCTCACGGTGAGAGGCCATTAAACTTTCTTCAAGGGCAAATGAACCAGGGAAAAATTCGAGTCCAACACGCACCTAACAGCCACAGAAGTGCACAAAACATTTAAAGAGTCGCCGTCTTCTTCCCGATCGCCTCACGTACATCTCTTCCCACTGCGAGGTTAAGAACCACGAGAAGTGAACATGATGTCTTCCTGATTATAAAATGAAAGTACTGCGATCCATCTCACGACGTTATTGGTAGGATTAAATCAAATAATATGTATAAAGTCACCTTCTGACTACACTATAAAGTCCACTGGGGAAAAAAGTTGTCTATTAGGTTTTCTCCAATGACTTTCAAATATTTGTTGCAGTGAATGTCCAAAAATTTTAATTTTTTTCAAACATACCAGTTACAAATAAAAGGAAAGGGTATGAATTGGTTGCTAATCCCCAATTTGCAGATGACAGAATAGTTTCAGAAAAGTATCAGGTAAAGTCACACAACTAAACAAGTGACAGAAGACACATTTCAAACCCTGATCTCACTGCAAAAATCTGGATTTTTTTTTTAAATTATGTTTGTTGTCTATTGTATGTGTGCTTGTGTGGATTAGCTCATGCATACAACAGTTCTGGTGAGTTCAAAGAGCAGCTCGGAGTCAGTTCTCTCCTACTCTGCAGGTTCTGGGATGAAACTCAGACCACGAGGCTTAGCCGGAAGCACTTTTCTACACCAAGCCATCTCACAGATCTAAAACTATCCTTTTGAACGGTCACTTAGAAGCAACAACTGAGCCACTGTTTATAATAAAATTGCATTAAGGATTTTCTGTCACCCTATGAGATGATCTGAGGAAAGCCTTAGAGCTCGTTTGATGAAGTTTAAAGACAGGGTCTTTGTCTTCAGTTTTATTATTTGATTAAAGAGTGTTACTGTCAGAGCAGTCATGCCCTTACTTTATATAGTTACTAATGCACATACACTCAACCTAGTATCCTTGTCATCAATGTATTTGTAAAATAGACCGCAGGGGTAAGTAGTACACAGTTTGTAGCCACCATCAATCTAACTCACATGAACAGCATAAAGGTCTGGCAGATTCAAAAATAACACTATTTTCAATTACTCTGATTTCGCCACACACACACATATCATGGCTTTATGTAGCTGTGGCCTCCTCTGCTCTCATCCCCTGACTAACAACCAAAAGTCTATTGCAGTCCTAGGCACCACTAAAATATGGGGAGTAGGAGAGGGGGAAACGTCATCCAGCGGACCTCTAGGAAAAAGAGGAAGCGTGTCTCAGAAGCCTCTTGCAGACATTTTCTATTTTACTGGGGAAAACTAGGTGGATCCTTCATGACTCACAGGTGAGTGGTATTTAGAATGTGGATGTGCTGGGCAACAAGACAACTTAGTTACACGCCAGGACAGAATAAAACAACACACTATTGCATAATTTTCTTCAGAATGACATGATTTAAAACATGGGAATTAGTTATTTCTGGAACTTTCCATTTACTACTCTAATGTTACAATTGGGCATGATATAGTAAAACCACAGGTAAGGGGATGGGGCTATAGTACTGGAATCAAGATATCCCATTTGAGGGTATAATGGCTCAGTGGTTAAGAGCCCTGGCTACTCTTCTAGAGGACCGAGGTTCAATTCCCAGCATCCACACGGTAGCTCATAACTGTAACTCTGGCCCAATGTCTTTTTCTAGCCTCTGAAGGCATCAGATGGCCATACAGTGCACAGACATCTAGATACAACACCCATATACATAAAAACAAAAGAAAACTTAGGGCGGAAAACCTCTTCTTTTTTAAAGAAATATGTGTGCATGTTTAGGGAGATGTTTTTATGTGTGCAGCGTGTGCGTGTGAAGGCAGAGATTGGCCTCTGATGCCAGTCCAGGAGCCAGCCACCTTTTTTATTTTTTTGGACAGAGTATCTTACTGGGAAGACTGGGTGGGATCTGGGGCTCAGTCATCAGGCAAGGCTGGCTAACCAGTAAGCCCTGGTCTTCCTGACTCCACATTCCCACCGCAGGGATGAACACATACCCTCCATACCTGACTTTTTATATGGGTGCTGAGGATCCAACTCAGCCTCATCCTTGCACAGCTTGTACTTTACCAAGCAAGCCACCTCCCAGCCCTCCTCTTTTAAAGACATAGTCTCACTGTTTAGACTAGGCTGGCCTCAAATTCGTAATCTACCTGCCTCGGCTACCTGAGTGTTGGGATTACGGATAAGCAACACCATATTTACACAGGCTGCCCTACTTTCAAAGAGCCAACTCAGAATCACCTAATGTGGTGACTGAGGTTACCATGACACCTACTTATCCCAGGCCCCTGAGAGGGCTCACTCCTCTCAAGCCTTGCTGGTGTTTGTAGCACATGAACCTTCTGGCCATAACATGTTGGCCCTGGGATAGCAAATTCAAGCTGAGGAAGTCAAGGTTCTTTTTCTTTCTGGAATTTGGAGTCAAGCCTTAATAACAAATTCTATTGGTTGCTCAGAGGAGAACATAAAATCAAGGGCTAAGGACTATGTCAGGCACTTTTTTTTTTTTTTAACAGAAGGCTATTCTAAAGAAAGAAAAATAAGGCAGAAAAGGGGCAAGTAATCATAAGATGGTCCTGGAGAAATTGAGAGAGGAGAGAGCAATCACAAGTTCTGAGTGTCCAATTCCAAATGTCTAATCCATCGAATGGCCTGTTTACTTTTTAACCCCAGGCCTCTCTGATAACCTTGCTTTCTACCAAGAACTTCCATTTTCTGTTTAAATTGGTTTACAGTGGATTTCTAATAGCCAAGCAACATTTGCAGTGGCCAAGGCAGACAAGAACTTCGAGCTTCCTGAGAACTATCATAATGTACATTGGAGGCACATTGTCCCTCTTACCTGCAGTCTTAACTTACACAACAGTTTCCTGGAGTGTGTTCTGTGTAACTGGAATTCTCCAAGAAGCTCTGTTGAACAAGGGATGCGGGATCAGATGAGTTCAGGAAGCACTACATAATCTTTTTGGAAGACTGATGAGATACCTTAGACAATGATTGGTTTTGTTGTTAGTTTAGCATTGGTATAAAAAGACCTCCCTTTTTTATTTACTTATTGTATGTGTTTGAGTGCTTTGCCTGTATGCATGTTGTCTCAGTTAGGGTTTTACTGCTGTAAACAGACACCATGACCAAGGAAACTCTTATAAGGACAACATTTAATTGGGGCTGGCTTACAAGTTCAGAGGTTCAGTCCATTATCATCAAGGAGGGAACATGGCAACATCCAGGAAGGCATGGTGCAGGAGGAGCTGAGAGTTCTACATCTTCATCCGAAGACTGCTAAGTGGAAGACTGACTTCCAGGCAGCTAGGATGAGGATCTTAAAACCCACACCCACAGTGACACACCTACTCTAACAGGGCCACACCTTCTAATACTGCCATTCCCTGGGCCAAGCATCTACAAATCATTACATATGTCTATGTATGCCTGCTGCCCACAGAGGCCAGAAGACAGTGCTAGACCCCCCTGGGACTGGAATTTTATGGATGATTGTGAGCTGGAATGTGGGTACTGGAAATTGAACCCCTGCCCACTGGAAGGGCATCCAGTGCATGTTCTTAACTGCTGAGACATCTGCCCAGACCCACAAAAACAAAAACAAAAAAATAAAATAAAAATAAAAAACACCTATTAAATCTTAAGAGCTGGCTCAGCAAATAAAATGCCATCAAGCTGGACCACCTAAGTTTAATCGTCAGGATCTACATGGTCAAAGGAGAGAACCAGTTACCATAAGTTGTCCTGTGCCCACTATACACATGTACACACACATACTCATATTGGACACAACAACAAGAGTAATAAGCATCAAGATGTGGCGGCACATGACTTTAATCCCAGCACTCATGAGGCAGAGGGATCCCTGTGAATTCATGATCAGCTTGATCTATTCAGCCGGTTCCTGGCCAGGCATGGATTCATAGTGAGACCCTGCCTCAGAAAAAGAGAAGAAAGAAGCTATCAAAAAGAAACAACATTCAGGGAACTTAAGTCAGAAGAGCCATTCCAAAAGCACTGTGTAAGTCCAAGTCTATAACGTTGTGGAAAGGCACAAAGGAGGAAGGGTGGAGGGTCTTCTGTGGCTGCTAAGGATTGGACAGAGAGAGGGAGGGGGAGCTGAGCACAAAGGGCTTTAGGGCAATGAGATGACCTTGCATAAGGTTATAAAGTAGCTGCTATACGTTTATCCTAAGCCAAGAATTTACAGCTCCAAAGTAAACTCTTGGGCATGGACTTTGGAAGGTAGGTGTCAAAGCTCATCAGCTGTAATAAGTATACTGTTCCAACAGGGAGAGTGGTAACAGGAGTCCATGAATTGTAGGGAAAGATGGGGCATGAAAAATCTCTGTACCTTCCTCTTCATTTTGCTATGAACCTAAGACCACTCTTTAAAAAAAAAAATGCCTATTGAAAAAGAAGTATGGAGCAGAGCAGAGGTGGTACATGCCTTTAATCCCAGTACTTGGGAGGGAGGCAAGTGGATCTCTGAGTTTGGAGCCAGCCCGGTCTACAGAGTGAGTTCCAAGACAGCCAGGGTTATTCAGAGAAACCTTGTCTCAAAACAACAACAGCAACAACAACAAACAACCCCACAAAAAACAATAAAGAAAGGAAGAGAGAAAGAAAGAAAGGAAGGAAGGAAAGATGTGTATGAGTGTTCTTACAGAATTAAAAAAATAATTTAAATATTTTATGTATAAACAACTTCAAAGAAAATGTTTGGCTAGGATTTCTTTTCTTTAATCATGACCATTTCAGTTTGGTGAATGTGATTTTTAATTGTTGAAAGACATATCCACCCCCACAGGTATACTTCCTCCAATAAGACCCCACTTACCCCAACAAGGCCATACCTACTAGGCCTTTCAAATAGTACCACTACCTAGTGGCCAAGAATTCAAATCTATGAACCTATGAGGACCATTCTCATTCAAACCACCACACTGTGATAAGACACCATGACCAAGGCAACTTATAGAAACAAGAATTTATTTGGGGCTTACAGTTTCAGAGGGCTAGAGTCCACGACCATCATGGTGTGTGGAGCATGGCAACAGCCAAGCAGGCAAAGTGCTAGAGCAGTAACTCAGAGCTTACATCCTGAGACACCACTACAAGATAGAGATAAAATGATTTAGGCTTTGAAACCTCAAAGCCTGCTCCCAGTGACAAACCTCATCCAGCAAGGCCACACCTCCTAATCCTTCCCAAGCAATTCCACCAACTGGGAACCAAACAACAACTATATGAGCCTTTGTGGGGCATTATCAGTCAAACCACCACACCTCCGTTGTGACAGCAATATAATGCTGTAGTGCCAATGAGATATTCCTGTTAAAGAAGTTAAAACTGCGTCTAGATGAACCATTAGTTCTAACTCTCAGTTTACAAGAAATAAAGTGAATTAGAAGGATAAGTTAATGACTCTACAAGAAAGCAATCATCCATATCCAACAAAATGATTCACATAATTTTATCAACATATCAATGGCATAAAAAAAAGAAGGGGTATCAGCCATATGCCTCAGCAGGTGAAGAAGGCCCTTGCTGCCAAAGTTGAGTTGGATCCCAGGAGTGTACCAGTGAAAGACTGAACCAACTGCTAAAACTCGTCCTCTGACCTCTACAAGTGGGCCATAATATGCTGCACACACACACACACACACACACACACACACACACACACACACCTATAGTTGGGGAACAACTTCTACCCAAAGGGCCCCTAAGAATTTTAAGGACTTTGGAACAAAAACAGTCTAAAAGCAGTAGTCCACGCCTTTAGTCCCAGGGCTCAGGAGGCAGTTGCAGGTGGATCTCTGGAGTTTGAGGCCAATCTTCTCTACATAGAGACCAGGACAGTCAGAGCTATAAAACAGAGAGATTGTCTCAAAGGAAAGAACGTTTTGATTCCTAGCACCTACATGGTGGCTTACAACCATTTTTCACTCCAGTTCCAGGGGATCCTATGCCCTCTTCTGACCTATTAGGGCACAAGACAAACATGTGATACACCAACATACACACAGATAAAACAAACATATACATAAAATAAATACAAAATATACTAAATTTAATTTCTAAAAATAAAAAAGACGTACACACTGAATATGTGGGCACACAATGTCCCCAACATTGCGGAGGCAGAGGCAAACAGATTGCTGTGCATTAAAAGCCTGCCTAACCTGCACAGTGAGTTTTAGTCCAGGCAAGCTATGACTACATCGTGAGACAGACCCTGTCTAAAGATAATGATAAATAAATAAGTCATTTGTGGTATATGATAACCTGAAAGAATATAGATTTTTAACTGCCTCCTAGAGTTCATCATAACAGCATAAATATCTGAGTCTTTGTAAGTCACTCAATAAACCTCATTGGTTGAATTATTTATTTATAGACATGTCTCTCTACATAGCTCTGACTGTTCTGGAACTCACTATGTAGACCAGTCTGACCTTGAACTCACAGAGATCCACCTGCCTCTGCTTCCTGGTGGCTGGGATGAAAGGTGTGCACGACACCACTCACTCAGTGAAGCTTCTTAAAAGAAGAAGTAGAATCATGTTTTCTTGTTGTACCCCATGGAGGTGCCTTTCTACAACTTGATTTACCCCCCTCCTCTGAGATTGGAAGTCTTCCCTTTAACCGTGACAGATATTCTGCTCTGACAAGAGAGATAAAGTTGAAGACCATGTAATTCATTACTCAACAGTTTCTTAACCTAACGGGGGAGAGAGAAAGGAACCAGTGAGTGAATGAGCTTTACAGTATCAGAAGGTAGAAGGTCTCGTGATAGCAGTCTAAAAAGAATCACAACCTGAAGTAGGGAGCTATGGTAAGATGGGATTCACTGAGATGGTTGGGGAGAGTGTTAGAGAATCAGAGGCATACACCTTCCCCACAGTAAATAGCTGCATGTGACAAGGGCAGAGTATAGGATATCCCCTGCCCCTGGACAGAAGTGAGGTCCTAAAAGGACTTGCCTGCCAGAATCTTCCCTCTGCTGTTTGTCCCTACCACTCCTGCTAACAAATTCAATAAAGGCATAATAAAGTCCTGACCAACTGGAAAAAAAAAAAAAAAACATAAAGCAGGCCAAAGTGTGATGGCTCCAAGAAGATGGATAAAAAGAACTGATTTGCTTCCAATCAATTGTTCACATTTATATGAAACTCTCTTTCTAAGACAGGCTATGAGATCTTTGTATAGAATTGATAGCTATATATAACTACCTCATAATCTGTGAATAAACTGGAATGAGCTATCTTGGGAAAGTATAGAATTTTCACTATTCCTTAACCGTAGATCTCATCTTCAGTATGAGTCTTTGAGGGGACATGTTTCACGATGCCCGTTTTTTTATGTTCATCATCCATATTCTTTCCTTAAAAGTCAAACTTTCAGAAACGTGCCTGTCATGTGCATTTGTCTTCTGCTGCACTTCGAGAAACTTCAAAGAAAGTCTAATGCAATGAATAGTTTCTTCATAAAGCCAGCCAAAGAGTCTCAGTAGTAACAAGATTTTCTCTTAGAAATAAAAATAAAAATTTGACACCAAAGTAAGCAACAACAACAAAACTTCCTATTTGTCTTAGTTAGGGTTTCTACTGCTGTGACAAAACACCATAACCAAAAGCAAGTTGGGGAGGAAAGGGTTGATTTTGTTTACACTTCCACATCACAGACATCATGGAAAGAAGTCGAGGCAGGGACCTGGAGGTAGAAACTAGTGCAGAGGCTGTGGAGGAGTGCTGCTTACTGCCTTGCTACTCAGGACCCACTCAGCTGGCTTGCTTATAGAACCTATGGCCAGTAGCCCAGAGGTGGCACTGCCCACAGTGAGCTTGGCCCTCCCATATGAATCATCAATCAAGAAAAGTTGCCTATAGACCAATCCTATAGAGACATTGATAAAAATTTCTCCTTTACAGATGACCTTAGTTTCTGTCAAGTTGACATATAAACTAGCCAGTACACTATTATTGGATTATTCACCCAAAAAGAAGGCATTATGGCTAATGAAAGTCTTGAGACTTGAGAAAATAAAGATGTGGACATATATCTCCAAATAAAGCATATATATGTACATCCATTTTATATATGTGTACGTGTATACATATATATAATATCAACATACACATTATATAGTAGTATATGTTAAATAAGGATTTGTTTCTATTTAAGAATATATAAAATTTTTAGAACAGCACCTTTTAACATTATAGATTGTGTTTTTCTCTCTGTTAAACTTTTAATTTTTCTATTGAAGTATTGGTGAATGTTCTGTTGCACAAGAAAGAACAAAAGCATTGGACTCAGATTGAATTCTAGTATTACCAATTACATTATATTACTACACAGTGTGCCCCAGGGAACTCTAAGAGATAGGTGCAACATTGTTACCTATTTGGCTAGCATTTGGTGTTTGCCATCTGGGGTCATTAATTAAGGCACCTGATATATCTCACACTCTGGTGACTAAAAACATTACAAGAACAAGAGAAAGTAGAGGCTGTCAGTTCTCTTGGGTCACAGTCTGGAAAACCTAGATTACAATATTGTCTACATTTTTTTTTTTTTTTTTTTTTTTTTTTTGGTCAGTCAACTAGAATCAAGGAAGGGAAGCAAGTTTAATCTCTTGAAAGGAACCGGAGGAAATATATCCCACTAGAAGAAGGATTTGCAGATGAGAACAGAGGGTGATTAATCTTTAGAAACTAGCTAGTAGAGTCTACCCTCTGGCTACAGCACTTCGCATCTCTCCATGTGAAAAATACAGTCATCCCTTCTTAGACCTTGAACCGTACAACTATGGCATCAACTCAAATTCCAGAGTGATCTAAATAAGAGCAAGAGTGGATAAGCCTCCTCTAGCATGTTCTGTGGTGCAGCAGCCTGAGCGTCAAGACCTGTAATCTAAAAGGTCTAAATACCTGTTGCACATGCAATGAGAAATACCATGACCTGCTGCTCCTGCGGTGAGAAATACCATGATCGAATAGAAACAAAATATCCAGAATAGAAACAAAATATCCACAACTGATACTTTAAAAAGGGAGACAATAATGAAAGGCATTGGACTCTAATCCACGGACCCTGTCCTTGTGTCCTGTTCATCCTCTCCTATGGCCTTTCTCACCTCTGCCTTCCTGCTGGTC
Organism: Montemys delectorum; assembly: GCA_019843815.1. Taxonomy (NCBI): domain Eukaryota; kingdom Metazoa; phylum Chordata; class Mammalia; order Rodentia; family Muridae; genus Montemys; species Montemys delectorum. The sequence continues at coordinate 1,672 of JADRCD010202629.1, read as the reverse complement.
CCCAAACCAATGTCACTTGACTTAGATTTGTGTTACAGAGACCCCCTGGAGTGAATCTATTGCTATGTAAAAGCCCAAACTTTTGGTGACATAAAAACAACAGCAACTTTATCACTTCTCTTGAGTCTACAGACTGTTGGGGTGGGGTAGTTACATGGGTAGTTCTTGCTTGGGGTCTCTTATGTAGCTGCAATCATAGCAATTGAGTTTTGGTATGTACTAAATGTTTACATCTGCCCAACTGCAAATGTCTTAACCCTACCCCTCAACACGTCGTTATTATAAGGTGTGACCTTTGGAAAGTTATTACATCATGAAGGTTAGAGACCTGGTAAGTAAAATTTTATAAAAAATTTTTAATATTTTAAAATTATATATAAATTTTATATAAAATACATAATTTTATATAAAATATATAAATTTTATATAGAATTTTATAAAAGCTCTAACCCAGGCCTCAGTCAGTGAAGTGCTTGCTGCACAACCATAGGGACCTGAGTAAGATACCTAGAACCCATGTAAAAGACATGCTCACCTGTAATCCTAGGCAGGAGACAGGCAGGAGGAGTCCTGGGGCTGGCTGGTCAACCAGGCTAGCTGAATCGAGGAATGCAGAATTCAGTGAGAGACCCTGTCTCAAAAGGGACAAAAGCCAGGTGGTGAGGGCACATACCTTTAATCCTAGCACTGGGGAGGGAGAGGCAAGAGGATCTCTGTTGAGGCCAGCCTAGTCTACAGTACAGAGTGAGTTCCAGGACAGTTTAGGGCTACACAGAGAAACTCTGTCTCAAAAAATCAAAAAACAAAACAAAACAAACAAACAAACAAATAGAGGAGGGAGAGTGATTGAGGAAATAATATGACCTGCTCATGCTCAGATGTGTGTATATTGAACATGTATGTATGAACCAGGAACATAAAGAATCTGAAAGGCCAATTTATGAGCCTAAATAATGCAACAGATAAGTCTAGAGCTACTCAGTTTGGGGTAAATTTGAAGAGCGACTTTGGGGTCCTTTTCATATGGCCGAGATTCATAATGAAGAATTAACTCTCAGGATTATGGAAACGAAAAGCCCCATAGTCTAACTCCTGCAATTTAGAGACTCAGGGAAGCTGCTGATAAAGTCCTGAGGACCAGAGTGCTCATGGTGAAAGTCTCAGAAGGCTGATGTCACAGGCCGAGAACCCTGGCAGAGAGAATGAGTTCTGTCCTGCACCTTTTGTTCCCCATCTGGAGATACCACTGTTCATTTTCAACCATTCATCAATCGCCAGATAACTGGATCGTCTCTTCCCTTTGAGTCATTGTAATCCCATGGACATTTATTTACAGCTTTATTCAATTTAAACTGAGGGTTCTGTGGGATGTCTTCAATAAAGTAAATGTGTGTGTGCCTGCTGTGGGTATGGTTTGTATGTTGTCTTCTTTCAGTTTTTAAGATTGGAATCCATATTTCAGCAAAGAAAGCCAGCTAGAAGAAAACTGATTTCTGGAGTGGGAAATTGGGCCAATGATGAATACTCAGATAGTGTGAAGTGAGGCAATGATGTACACTCAGATAGTATGAAGTGAGGAGAATGATGTACACTCAGATAATATGAACTGAGGACAATGATATATATAGTCAGATAATGTGAAGTGAGGCAATGATGTACACTCAGTGTGAAA